>WBMY01013606.1:931105-1008978 GCA_013397315.1 Donacobius atricapilla | reverse complement strand
TTCGTGTCCTACCATGACACACACTTTTCCTCCCCCTCCCCCTCTCCGCCCCTCCCCCCAGGATTCATTTGACTGTATCACAATCTCAGTTTTCATTTAAAGATAAGTCCCTCTGATGCCCCTACTGGTGCCTGCATGTACAATGTGAAACAATACCTGTGGGCAATGCTGATGTGCAGCATGAAGTTCAACAGCGTTCAGTAGCTTCAGGGCTCCCTGACAACTTTATCAAATGACCCCATGTACCAGGATGAGAAAAATAAGAAGACCTTATTAAACCCTCCCAAACCTTGGCTTTTGCAGTAATGATCTCTTTGCCTCTGTCAGCTTATGAGGGGCAAATGGGAATGAACCATGGGATGGGTGTGAGAAGCCAGGGCCACGCAATTTTCATGTCACGCTGTGCATTGGGCAGAAGCTTCCAGTCATCTGACCCTGTCCTCAGCATCTGTTTCCCCGAACTGCAAATAGTTCCATTACCATCATGCTGTTTTATGTCCTGCAAATGCAAATTTGCCCTATGACAGAACGAGTCCTATGTCTGATGGAGATTTCACCATCCCGTATTGTGTGAGTGCAGGTCCTACGTAAGCTTAGGAAAAACGTTCCAATGTGTACTACTGATTGTTTACATATGTTATCAGAGGGAAACAAAAAAAACAAACCCACAGGAAAGGAAAGCTGGCAGCTTACACTGCCAGTAGACCTGGCAGTGGCTATAATCACATTTAGATCATTTCCAGTCAATAGACTTTGTTTTCATTTTTAAAAAAACTCTTCCTAGAAAGTTGATGCACTGTTCTTTTTACTCTGCTACAGTCAGTCCAGAGGAATACCTCAATGGCTCCTGTCCTTATAATTAAAGCAGGCAACATCAGGAGATGGTTTCAGAGAGAAGGTGGAAGGTGTGGTAAGAAAATGTGCTTTATACAAGTTCAAAATAGGTAACACTACCTGCAGCTGTGACAATGGTTCTGTATGAGAAACTTGGATGGACTTGTGATGCAAATAGAAATTGATACCAAAAGAAGATAAAGTTTGGAACATGGGCATATTTCTCATCTCCAGGTCAAGCTCCATAATAGGACTAAAAATATGAGCACTGGAGGACTGGGACTCCAGCTGCCTTTGTCTAAGAAATGCCTGTAGCAGAGAGAATGGTTCCTTAGCCTACTAAGCCAGAAGAGCTCACTGCTTCTCTGAAATAAAATACTAGAGGGAATAGATATCAAAGCAAGTTTAATTAATGTCTAAGTTAGCGTGTTTAAATTTGTCTTCTTTCAACTATTCTGCACCTATTCACATGTACATGTGATACTGGAAACTTTTTTAGGGTGAAATAGAAATGGCAAACTTACATTAGCATCTCAAGTACTACAATTCCAGCTAATCCAGGCCCAAGCCTTGGGAGTCCTATATTATTAATACAAAACTGTTCTTATAGGGTTAAGCATTTGGGGACTGAAGACTGCAGTTTTTGAAAATGCTGACTCATTTTACAATAACAGTCTTAATATTGTATCTGCCTGAAGACATACAACATGAGCAAAGATAAAATATAACCTTTAATATCATATCAGCATAAATATTAGACATTCATATTAGGATCATCTAGACAGGAAAAAAAAAGGAAGTTCAAATGCAAGCAGTCACAGAGATAAGGAGCTCTAGCACAAAGTCCATGTGAGAAGATGCATTGTTATTGGCATCAACATTTCTTTTTACATCTTAGTCATCAGAAGCACAAAGATGGCAATGAATGCTCCAGAGGAAGTAGGGCAGTGATAAAATCACTTCACATACAGCATTAGATTCTATGTGTAAAACTAAAACAGATGGATTATTTCCTGTGTGCATGTACAAAAGTGACAAAAGCTATCTGCTTTTGACATCTAAATGAGACACCCTGAGGACTAAAGTTAGCACCCTAGTTTTACTGGGTTTTCCTCTCCCTCTCAGGGAGGACCAAATAGCACCTATGAGATGCTGAAGTAGCCTACAGCTTACAGCATACACTCCTTCCCTCTGCCCTCCACTTGGAAATCATATGTCATAGGATCATGTCAGAAGTTCTGGCTACACATACTCCAATACAAAAATGCAAGGCATAAGAAGTTGTCAGTGATAGAAGGAAAAGCAAAGTAATACTTGTCAGCTGAGGTATCAAAGGAAAACCACAGCTGAAAAGGAAAAAAAAAAGATGCTGTGCAGTCATAACTTGGTGGTAGCTATCATCTTCTGCTGTGTTTTCCTTGTGAGAGGGACAAAGATGTTTTCTCCTAAAAATATAGGTATGGCACCGGTGTGCGCAAAACTTTTGTACTCCAGACCAACAGAAGTGGAAAAGAAAACAACCTTGAAATAAATGGACTTTCATGTCCAAATCTCCATCCAAAAAACCCTAATTCTGGTCTGACCTACTTCAGATAGCAGCAGTCATTGGTGCCAGACTCCCAAACATACCCCTATCAGTGAACTTCTTACAGGTTTGAGAGTAGAGTGAAAGGTAGGATGAGTTAATTCTGGTTGAGGTTACCCTGCTTCCCCAAGGCAGTCCGACTTGGAATAGTTTTGACTTTAGCTCTTCTGAAAGAACTCTCTGACTTCTTTCCAGGTGGATCAACACTATTTTTACAGAAAAACTTTCATCCACCTTGATTTCACACTCATGACTCCTGCAAATGTCAGATAGACTGTGGCTCAGAGCCAGCGCATGGTAGTGGCAGCAACAACTTCTTTCCACTGGTTTCTTTAATTGACCATTTCCCTTACAGATCTGAAAAGAGGTGAATCAAAACTAACTGCTTGCTTAGGAACTAATACTGACTTACTCATTAAACTTTGTTGTGGCACTGGGCACAGGCACTTGAATGGTCTGGAAAATATGAAAAGAATTGGCTGGAGGACAAAAACAGAGCTGATACGTGGTAATGGCAGAAACAGAAGTAGAAGCTATATAATAAAGGCAAATCCCTATTGAATGCCTCTTTGTCTTGCTTTAAAGAAATACAGAGAAGCACTCAAGATGTACAGATAACTAGGCAGTGTTTCTCACTGCAGAGCTTAAGGAAAGAAGGAAGTGCATCAAGGGTTAGTTCCTGACAATATGGAATATAGCTAGACTGAAGGCAGTCAGCTGGAGTTCATCCTGATAGTCCCTCAAACCATTTTATCACAAAAATGTACTGTAATCAGTAAGAAGCAGTCACAGTATTTTCCCACCACTTTCAGGCGTTATAGACAGATGGGGGAAGGGGAAGAGTGTGAGATTCAAGATGCATGGGATTCAATGTGAATGATCAGCTTGGTCCATCTTTTAAAAAAAGTATCTTGTGGGGAAAAAAAAAAAAAGCACAATGGTTGTATGTGAACTTCAGCTTTCCTCCTGCCTACTGATTATTTGTTCTATTTGTTAGGGCAATGTTGCTTGCACAGTTGTTCATATGTTACATCAAATGAGTAAAGGTGAGTCACTAAATGGATGGATGCTACACTCTGTAATGTCTTTGCATCTGCTTCTGCTGCTACATTACCAGCTGGGGAGACACTTTAGAAGCATCAGTCCTTCTTCACAGGCTGATCACTAGCTTGGTGAAGACAGAATTTACAGAGGTAGGAAATTAGAAGCAGTGGAGTATTATACCGTCAGAGAAACTTACACTGGCTACTTTCAGAGATAAGGGTATTGCCTTGGTCTTCAAGCAATATACACAAGAATGCAGTTTTAACATCTGCTTTCTTTTTCTGCCAATCTGAGTCTTTAATTGAATCACTGTGTTTCACTGTGATGCTTTGTAATGTTTTTGATACACATATTTAATTGTCTCAGTGTACGGATATAACTGTATCATCTTAAAAAACTAGACACTTTGTGCTTCGACTTACTTTGCAGTCTAGTTTCAGGAGTACAAGCGCCCTTAGTTTGTATTCTGTTCCCATGATGGACTACTTTACTTGGGTCCTTTGAACAGTGACATGGAAAAAGAATTAAGCGTATTTGTAGTAAAGTCAAAGGTAAAATGACCCACTGAGGTTTCTGGTTCAGGTAAGTTCTTACACTGTTGTCCTTCTATTAGTTCACTTCCAGCTGACACATGATATATAAATAGTTGTCAATGTGTGACTAGAAAGAAAATCTCAGTCTTGGCCATAGCAAGATAAGATGAGTAAGAGGAGTTTTTATCTTATTTTATAGCATTAAAAGTCAGAATTGATGGCATCACAGAAAATTACTTTTCTGAAATTTTAGAAACACATTTACTAACACAGTGAAATTATGATACAGTCTGAAGCATTTATATTTTCCTCTTACCTAATGCATCCTTATGGCCAGGACGGAAGAATTGATTCAGAAGTCAGCTAGTCAGGTTTTTTTTTAAAAGAAAATTAGAAAACTTTTCTATGATTTTTTCTACTCTGCTCTTGTGAAACCCAGTCTGGAGTACTGCATCCAGCTCTGGGACCCTAACACAAGGACATGGTCCTGTGGGAACAAGCCCAGGGAGGCCGTGAAGATGATCAGAGGTCTGGAACACCTCTCCTAGGAAGACAGACTGAGAGAGCTGGGGTTGTTCAGCCTGGAGAAGAGAGGGCTCTGGAGACCCCTCCTAGCACCTTCCAGCAACTGAAGAGGGTTTACAAGAAATCTGGAGGGGGACTGCCTGCAAGGGCATGTAGTGGTAGCTCAAGGGGTAAAGACTTTATACTGAAAGAGGCAGGTTTAGATTAGATATCAGGAAGAAATTTGATACCGTGAGAGTAGTGAGTGAGCACTGGACCAGGTTGCCCAGAGAAGTTGTGGGTGCTCCATCCCTGGAAGCGTTCAAGGCCAGGTTGGATGGGACTTGGAGCAACCTTGGTGTACAGGAAGGTGTCCATGCTGATGGTAGAGGGGTTGGACCTTGATGATCTTTAAGGTCCCTGCCAACTCAAACTGTTCTGTGATTTTGTGAAATCAGTCAGACCTGAAGTGCTCTTTCCTGGTCTTGGTGGACTGCGGAGGCATTGCTATGAGGTTTCTGTCTAGGAGCCTGTGGTCCTAGAGCCCACAGTTCCAAAGCAGCCCATTGCCCAAGCTGTCCCTGGGGCCAGGGTGTATTTGGTATCCTACTCCGGCCAAGAGCAACGAAGCCTTGAAAGCTCTGACTTTTAACTTTATTTTGGCCTCCATCTTTATAGCAGTCAGCTTGCAACCCCAGCTCAAGCCAAAATTTGCCTGTCTGCAGGGCGTCCTACCAAAGGAGGGGCTGCACTGCTAGTTCAGGTTGACCTGGGCTGAGGGTGCCAGGGTTTCCAGGCTCCCAGTCCATGGAGCTTTAAGGACGACACCACCATTTAAAGATACACTTCAACCCAAAACTCAGTTTTAGAAGGCTCTAAAGCTGACATTTGCCTGAGCATCTAGCATCGCCTTGGTTTCAGTGCTGGTTTATCTACCTTCTGCAGTTGGCAGTGTACGGCTTTAGATGATTCTGCAGTGCTATGGTTACCAAACAAGGAAGTCCCTACAGCCATTGTGCTGGGTCATATGAGTAGGAAAAATAGAGCACAGCATCACTGCTACCATATCTCTCTGCAGGGTTTCTGAAAAGAATTAAAAATAGCTTCCTGCTTTACCAGGAAACTTCCTGTTATTTATATAGTCGTGTCTGTCCCCTAAGGCAAGGTGTTAAATGAAATGTATTTAAATGAGGCAAAGTGTGTCAAGTGTTATACCTCCATGAAGTTGAAAAAATTCTCATTTCCATTGCTTCGTTCTCATGGGTACTAAGACTGGCACGAACAGAAAAGCAAAATGAGGAATTTTTTGGATGACAGTTTTCTGTGAGAAATTCTTGTTCTTATATTAAAATGAATTTTGGAGCAGAGGAAAGGGGAGAGTCTCTTATGTAGTGTACGTTCATCACACTGCATGTGCCTTCAGCTGTCTATTTTGGCTCTGGCCAAGCACTCAGGAATTGGGCCTTTAACTTTGCAGATATTTGAAGCTTCATGGCGTTAAACAAGATGTGGTAGAGTATTATTGTATTATTGCTTTTGATTGTTAAGGTAGAAAAGAACAGTGTGTCACCCTGATTTCATCAGCTTTCTGATGTTTCACAGCTTTGGATGTTTTTTCATAGTTCTTAGTTTTCTCACACAGGGGTGTTATAAATAGAAGCAATGTTTTTGTTAAGATGAAGTTTGTTTACATTCTTTCTCTTGGAGGAATGGACAGCTGATGGACAGTTGTCTTGGCCACTGGGATGGGAGAGGTGTCAACCTTCTCCTCCAATCCCTGTTCTGTGTAGAAATACTATAAATATGGAGCCAGATGTTGTAATAAATAGTTCAGGCCTTTTCATCAGACAATGTGCATGTCTTATGTGTCCAACAGTGACAACAGTGTGGTATGGCAGAATGGTATTTGTCACAGTGAGACAGTGGGGCTGAAAATTAGAAGACTGTGTTATTCTTTAATATTTTAGGTTTTTAGGGTTTTTGGCAAATGTGTCCATCTCTGTACTGTTAGTAGGATAAAGGCTATTAGAGAGTGTTTGGAGTAGCAGGACAGAAGGTTTAGTGTAAGTTCTATTGCTGCAAACATTTTTTCCTGGTACAAACTGCATCTGAATGTGCAAAGGTAAAAGCATGGGAATGGGAAATCTGGCTCCACAGTAAAACTGGTTTTTTACTGGTGCAGATCCAAGGAATCCAGAACTCCAGAAAAGAGCAACTAGCAGGTATCTGTGCTGTGGCTTTTATTTGGGGAGTAAATGTATGAACACAAACCAAGATATTTTTCTTAGTCTGTATTACCACCATAAAAGATTCACTCATTGGGAACAGCTGTTGTACAGGTTCTTATCAATTTAAGTGATATACAAGAAGAAGAGTATCAAAAGTCTTGCACAAGTATGTGTTTCCTGCTAAACTGTGTCCTTTCTTCTCTTCCCTGGCAGCAATTGATGGAACAAATCTTTCCAACTTACCGAGGTGCAGTAGGCTGTTCTGCTGAACGTTTTTGTTGCCCCTCCCCAACTGTTTTGGCTTTTGAGGTAAAAGTGGTTTCATTTTTCAGATCTGATAGGATTTGGCCTGCATGTTTTGTTTTCCTTTTCCTGTGTTATTGCAGAGTGTTCCCTTCTTGCTTACTTATCGATTGGCAGCCAGATAATGACACTCCATAAGACTTTTTTGCCATGTTTTTTTAGGAATGTTTTGTTTCATGGTAGAAAAACCAAAGGCAGTGAAATTGAGTTTAAAAGTTTAGCATTCACAAGCCCTGGTTTTGTTCAGAATAACTTTCAATTTTCTCGCTTCAAACTACAAACCAGCCGGAACTGTTTTAACAACAATAGTGTCATAACCAGTCCCAGATTTGTTCATTGATGTCCAGCCTGCTTTTAATTGTCTAACTGTTATAAAAGTAAATTCAAAAGTTTTGAATTAGCAGTGTTTAAAAATCTGTGCAAATCTGGAACTCATAAGGCTTGTACTGAATATTTGTTCTAGAAAGTTAAGGCCGTGTCAATACATTTATTTTTGGTCATTGCAGCCTTGATTTTGGCCTGAATTGACTTTGTACAGGACTGAAGAAATTATGTATGATGTTAAAAGAGAAACCAAGCCCAGAACTCAAGAGGATGGACAATGCTAGATGTGAGGAGGGAAATAGAGCCTGATAATGTAAGAGTGGTGAGGAAACTGTAACCGTATTGCTATAAAACAACACATAAACAAAGGCACCAAACGGATGGGGTTGGTGTACTTTTGAGAATTGTGCATGAAGAAAGTGTTGCTCATTTGGCTTGCACAAGGGCTGGAAAAAAACCCATATGAATTTGTGCAGCCACCTGCCTAAAGTCAAGTGAAAGTTATTGTGCAGCTAGGCAGACAGAAAGGAAGATTACTAAAAGTATTAAAATGAAGCAATTCAGCTTTCCTATTACAGCTATGGATATAAGGCATAAAGTGAAAGAATAATCAGGGAGAATTTGAACCTAGTAATCATTAGATCAATAAAAAGGAATTTGTTTAGGACAACTGGGAACTTAAGAATGTTAAAGCAAGCACAAAAGTGATGTTTTGGCCAGGAATGTCTGGAAAGGGAAAATAATTATTTTTCTAGTGTCAGCAGAAAACTTTGTCTAAATGTCAGCAGCAAGAAGAAAATGTGAAATCATCAGCAAAAAGAAACATTTATCATTCCTGAACTTCCATGTCACCTATGGCAACTTCTGGGAACAAGTTTTTCTGCAGGGAATAGTATGAATATTTACTGGCAATTCATTTCAAATATTTTTAAACATCTCCCTGAAAACAAAATATGTCATTGGATGTCCACTCCAGAATGGTCTTCTGTATCTGAGAGAAGAAAAAGTGTGAACAATAACACCTACTTTTAAGCAAGATCTGGAAAGACTTTCAAAAAAGGCAATGACTGACGAGGGTGGGGTTTTCTGGTTTTGCTGTATGGATGTAGTTGAACCTAAAACGCTGAAAAAATGAACCCAATGCAGTCTTGTAAGTCACAGTGACAATCATCACAGTGAAACATTTATGTAGTGTTTACTTAAAGTGAATCAAGAACAGGTAGATGAACTCTTAACAGGTTATTAGCAGATAAACATGAAATTCCTCCCCTGTGAGTGTAGAGACACTCTGTTATGTGCCCAGTCCAGCACTGCTTCCCAGGTTCCACAGCTCCAAGTGGCTTACAGCACCTTGCATCTGTAGGGGCTGGAAAATGACACCAGCAGCTCATCTCCTTCAAGCATGGAAAACTTCCAGATGAGGTCCCCACAGTGCAAACCACTCAGTCTGCGAGGCAGCTCAAGCAGGCACAGCAGAAGGCTGTAGGAGCCCCTCCTGCTGTGAAACAGCCCTTCTGACCATTCCAGAATGGGAGCTTGTGCTCCACTCTGTCCCTTGCTTTCTGAAAGCTTGGTGGTGCTGCTGTATCCAAGGTACTGCTGGGGGCTCTTCACTGTACTACACCCTACTCCTTATTTGTAGGATCAGGTGGAGTTCTGGGCTGAGGTTGAAGGAAAGCTGGTATGATGTTGGACAGGTCTGCCTCTGCTGGCAGGATGGAGGAAGGGATCTTACCTTTGCTTGCTCTAAACCCAAAACAAGTTACTCCTAATAAAGAAAAGATGATTGGCCTGCAGGAAAAGACTAGGGGTAAGTAGGTATTTTTCTGCTTACCAGGGTCTGAGTGGAATGCTTGTTTTGGAGATACACAAAAGTAGGTTGACAAAGGTGTTTCTTCAAGAAAATGTTTGAGGTATTTTGTAAATTGTGACACTAGCTGCCTGAAATGTATATCCTACCTGAGAGTCTATGCTGGAATTGTGATGAAACCCAAAACCATGACCACAAGAAGGCACAATGTCTGGAAGAACTAGACCTATCTTTCTCAGTGTTCATCAGTAAATAGCATGAATTCATATTTTTTCTGCATAGAAGAAGACCTGAAGGACTCTCAGAATACCTAAAAAAGACAATAGCCTTTTTGTATTTTTGTACCAAATTCCCACTCTCTAATAAACTGAGTTTTTAATCTTACAACCTGATTACCAGATACTGGATTACAGCCCCCATGATATTTTTTAGGAAGACTACTTCAAAAAAACCTAAGTGAAACTAATGCAATTTGCATCAGTTTTGTCATGATCAGAACCATGCCTGTTTACAAAACCAGAAGTTTTAAGAGGACAGTGAGAAAATGGCACAAAAGGGGATTTAAGCCACTGCTCTCTGTTGTGCCACAAGATAAAGTATCGGAGGCACAAAGAGGACCTGCTAGAGTGCTTTAGAGACTGTCTTGGGCCACCGAAATGGTAAAAGTGGGGAGATGGCAGCACTAGCTCCACCCAGTGCAATGAATAACCAGAATTCTTAGCAAATAGGCACGTGTGGTGTTTTTTAGGAGTTAACACTGGAAATTATAATCTGTCCCCACCACTTCACCCACACCCAAGGGAACCAAAAATCCTAAAGGAAAAAGCAAAGCAGAAAATCATATAAGCCTGTTAAAAATCAGCCTACACTATGTCTCCAAGAATTTAAAGACTATGAAAATCAACAAATTTTACTATTCAGTATCTAAGCAAGAGGCTTCACCATTACCTAATGGCCTGCCAAAGCTAGATAGCAGTATGCAGTAATATTCAAACAACACCTGGACAGTGCTATTAGAACAAAGATCATTACTGAAAACTTTGAAATATGAAGGCCCCATTTGCTGAGGTTACTGAAGTTTAGTTGCAAACTTGGGTTTTTGCCCTATGGCCTACCTGTCTGTTATCTAAAGATCTTATAGGGTGTCTCACAAAATGAAGCCCAGATTTGGGAATATAACCCTTTACAGGAATTGTTAAAATAACAGAGATAAACATTTGCATTTCCTGTTCTGGGTTTGTGTAGTTCTGGACATATTATTACCATGGAAAATTCAGGAATATTTGACAGGTTCCGTTAAAGAAACACCTTAAGGAAAAGGTTAAATAAATCCCATGCCTATGCAATGTTTCAATGTATTTATAATTATAAAACCTACATTCATGGAATTCTGAACCCAGCACAATTTTTATTTTGATGGATTGGAAGACCAGACATTTTACCAACAAACAGGAGAACCTCCAAATTTCTTTTAATCATACTACATAATTATTCTTCCTTAGTCTCAAACTAGATTTCAGTGATGCAGAAAAATTCAAAGTACCATTTTTAGTATAATATTTGTAAAGTACCTTTTTGTGACTATATATCACACACATATGCACATGTGCATATACTCACGTTCTCTTAGCTGTCATTTCACCATTAGGTTCTATATAAAAACTGCAGAGGTTCTTTGGATAGTTTCTGATGGCTCAGAATACCTACTGAGACTGAAAGCAAGCCAGGGTTTCTGGAAACCTAAATCCTCTCATTTTAATAGTTCTGCAAATCCTTGGCATTTTGCTTTGAACTTTAACCAAGAAAAGTTATATCTTATAAACAATGGCATTTGTTGATTGGATGAAGGACTAGATCAATATTGATGTTGGCAACTTGTTTTGGCTGGGTTTGCATGAAGAAATATGCTGGTTGTGGTGTTAAAAAGTTTTGTCAGTTCCTCAACATGTGCCTCTTTTTCTTGGAGCATTGCCTGAAAAATAGTTTCCAAAGTTACTTCCAGAAGTTAACCTAGAGGCTATCTATTATTGTGAGCTAACAACAGCCTTCTGCTGAGCTATCAGCATGTATGAAATAAAACCATTCAAAAAGGCAGATTAAAGGCAGATAAAAACATGTATTTCTGTTTCACAGAAGTGCTAAAGCATAGGACCCGATTTTTATTTCCAGTGATTCATATTGCATTATTCTCACAATTTAAAATGATCTCTAAAGTAAAAACATAGAGTAATAGCAACAAGATTTTAGGCACTCTGAGAACTACGTGGTTGACACACAGCAAAATAAGAGCCATGGGATGCACATGAATCAGTTCTGATTCAAGGGCAGCACCAGGAATGAATAAAAATATATCTGTTAGAGAAAATGTGCCATTTTAATTTCAAAGTTTCCACTGAGACAAAATCCACTGCAAACTGATGAATTGCTACAATTATCATCACAGCTAAAATTTCTGTCTGGTTTTGAATTCAGTTTTTCTAGTTTCAGCTTCCAACTCTTTGAGCCTCTGATACGAGTGCTACAGGAAAGAGTCACGTTGAAAGTGACTATCTATTTATACATCTATCCATCTACCGACCAATCTTCCATTTCCTGTAGATGCTGTTAGTTCACATATCTTTCTCCTCTCGTGGTGCTCAGCCCTCTGATGTATTTCCAAAAAGCAATCATATCACATCCCAGGCTTTTTTCTTGCTATGATAAACAAGACAAGCTACTTCATGCCTGCTCTACCAGAGCAATTTTCTCCATTTCATCCAGGTGCCTGCTTTACTCATGCACAAGTTTGAATTCTCAAACATGATTGAACAAATTTTCCAGATAGTATCTTACAAATACTCCTGACAAATATCACTAGTATTTTCCCAATTTTAAGAAAAGACTTTCCTCACCTGATTCATCCTGAGATTACTTGTCCCCTTTTGCATTCAGGTCACTTTGTTCCTCTGACTGCATCCTGTGACTGACTAGCCTGTTCATTTGTGGGGTTTTTTACTGTGCCCTCATGGAGGAATGCCACTTTACAACAGAAATATATGTTCTTTGACCCAGAGGATGGAGTTCATCTCCTTTGTCTTTAGGGACTTTTGGAAAATGATTTAATCTGTCCTGAGAGGAGTCCAAGACTGGTGGGGTAAACAAGAAGTAGAAAGCTCCTATTTCTATGTGTTGAATACAAATGCCTTGGGAACTGCTATACTGCATAGTATTTCATCAACAGATTATGTGAATACAGTGTTGCATTCCCCATCCTCCAGAAAAGAACTTATTGAACATTTCTGGATTTTCTGAATTATTTCCTTATTTCTCATTTTCATCTAATAATGACTAAATACATTGTCCGTGGTTCTCTCTGGCCATTACTTTTGGCCCTTGGTTTTATATATATTAAGAATTATAATTAATGTATCTGTATTGTCTGGGAATCATCCCTTACTCTTGCCTCCCCAGAACCAAGGATATTTTCTGAATTTTTAACATCCAAATTTATTATTTCTTAAGGTAATACAAAAGAGACAAAACTTTACTCTGTGTTGACATGCATTAGGATAAGCAGAGCAGAATGATGCATCGCTAGAGCTGCTTTTATTGACTTCCTTTGAGGATTTTGTGATAGCATTTTCCTATAAATTCCTTCATTATTCCAGGAATCCTTTATAGTGTACACTCAGTTAAATGTATCTTATGCATTGCCAGATCTAATAATTTCAAGAAAAGAAAATATTCTACAAGTAAGTGGCTAGTTTTTTTCACTTTACAAGAAAAATTTCAGTCATTTCAGACTTTCGTAAGTCCAGCTGTTGCTGAAGTCATTCAGAGTCTACTGTCTGAAGCTTGATCAATGCTAGTTTTGATGGCAGGATCTGATATCAGTTTTAAGTGGCATGTGATAGAAGATTCTTTAGCATTTAATTCTAAGTTTGGCCAGAGAGATGAAATTCTCTAACCATTTTTACCTGAAACGGTGCTTCTAAATTATGATGAGAACAGAAATAATCTCCTTATTGCTCCAGAATTTGTCAGACACCTGTAGGAACAAGCTGTACCGTGGGATTTCTGGTTGAGAAACCGTAGGTTGCCAAATTCAACTATCAGAGCACCCAAAAATGGAAAGAAAAAAGTTCTTTCTCCAGGAGCAAAAATTAAATGTTTCCCCTTTTAGACCTTACTTCTTTAGCTCCTGTTTGCTCAGTCCTAATACATATTAAAAAATTATTTACCAGGCCCAGTTCATGATACTAAAATCAATCCAGACTTCTTAAGTGACCCCCAGGAACTCGCAGGTGACTTGTCGGCTATGTAGTATCTTGTCTGCCTTCTTCTCTAATGCACAGTGCATTTGATGCAGTAGTGCCATTGCCACTGAGGCCAGAGCAGGGCTTTGGCCAGAGCCCATCTTCCTGGAGGCAGGGCCTGAACTGCATTCAGCAGAAGCAACAGTTCCCTCCACAATCTCAGCTGGACCAAAGTGGTAGGAAAAACTTGCTTTTTTGTTGGACTTTTAGGGGATGCCTCAGATCACATCGAAGTACTTGTGTCTATTGGATCAGAAAGCCCTTTATCATGAAATTCTTTCTTCTTCAATGAGCACAACTTGTAGACCCTCTCCCAAATTTATTACATGCCTAATATGTAGGTTGAGCTCCTTTGAGTCTTTGTATATCCTCCACGTCTTCAACCATTGCTTTGGATCCTCTTTGAGTTCCCTCCAATTTTTTTGAGATCAATCTTGAAAGGTAAAAACAAGAACTGCCCTGTTGTAGAAGCTGTTGAAGCAATGCCAACTACAGAAACTCCCAGCCAACTCAATTACTTGTCTTCTCAGTAATTCCATACTGAATTCCACCACTTAGCTCCATCCTCCTGCTAAAAGGCCAAAATAGTCAATGAGATTATCATTCAACCTTAAGATCTTCATCAAAGGCCCACAAATACGAGACATTTTTTCCCCAGCCATGCTAAAGACATGCCAACCAGCACACACATATGCCAGGTCACAGTTCAGAGAGATTCAGATGCTCACTGTCTCCCCCTCCAGCTCCTCGAAGAGAGTCATGGGTAGGTGGGAGCCAACACACACTTTAGCCACATGCTTGAAGTGAAGAACTAGAAAACAGCTACCTTGAGGTGCTTCACAGCATGTACCTCCTGTACAATGTAAACATATCCACATAGACATTCAGAATTTTTTTAGAGGCCCAAAACTGCAGCCATATGTCTCACAGAGCAAAAAAAGCTAGAAATAGAGAGTAAATACATAGTCTTTTCACCTTCCAGTATGAGATTTCTGAAAACTAGGCATGAAGGGCAGGGAAAATGTAAAATTACATAGTTCTGCTTTTTTATAGCACCAGGTCGGGGTTTTTAAATTAACAATTCTTATATAAAGGCCTCTTCTTTAGAAAATGTATTGCTAAAAGAGCTATTATGAAGTGAGTCAGAAGCAGAGAGTGCAAAACCATTGAAGAGTTTGTTTAAATAGTATGATGAGCACTTGCAAGAGTTTTGTTGGATCTGGTTTACAGTATCAGCTTGCAATGTTCCTGCAGCACTTTGACCTCCTGAGCTGCAGAACTGACAGTCTCCTACTTTATTCCTCTATACCCCTCTGGCTTTTGGGCTAAACTTTGTTTTTTTAGCTCGAAGTGGAAAAAGGAACTTATTCAGCTCTTTCTTCTGAAATACACCAGATACCTAAAGAGCAGACTTCCTGGTTCATGTATGGAGCAGGTCATATTCCTCTTTCACTATGACTGTCCGGTCTGTCATATAACCTCCACAAACCCAATGCAGAGAAATTCAGATGTATTTTAGAGAAGTAGTTTACTTTAGCTAAATATAAAAGGGCAGGGACTTGCTTTCAAAGACTGAAATCTTGCTTTAAAAGTTATCTTATTAAGAGAAGGAAAATGAGTCAGTAGCATGTGGAATGTATATTATGTGTGAAACATCTTAGCCAAGCAAGCAGAGAGGGGATACAGAGAAGAAGTTTGCCTGCACTTGCAACAATCTTCAAAAGCTTTTCCCCCCTTGATTTGTAGGACTTCATATTGCTTTGTTCATATACAGAACCAGTCATTATGTGTATCCAGCCTCCTAACTTAGCAAGCAACTCAATTACATCCTCCTGTCTAGTGTCACTACTTTGAGTGGCACTGCCCGTACAATCTAGCAGCAAAAACATATGAAATGGTCAAGTTCATCTGAGTTTCAGGATAGGTTTTAACATATCCCACCTCACACCATGCTGTGGTAGCAGCAGAAAAAGGAAGTGGCTGGAAAGCTTCTGATGCAGTCATCTTTCCACTGCATGTGAGGCGTTCTGTAATTCACAGAGCCCCAGCACCAGTTCTGTGATAACCTATCTCTCCCATTTCTCATCATCCCTCAGAACTGTTGTGCTTTCCAAGGATGTGACTAATAGGAGGGAAACAGGATAAAAGCAGGACTGGGGATAAAATTATGAAATCACATGGCCATTTGGCACTGATCAGGTTCAAAAATCATGAAGTTGTCAGAAAGAGGGATCTGAGATACTAGACAGGTCTAGTAACATTTACAAGAAACACCCACATGCTCTTCCATCTTCTAACATTTTCTCCTTTACGCGTGTGCATGGCAGGAGGAAGCTATTACTGCTTTCATTTTACACATGAAGAACTGAGACTCAGTGCTTATGACTAAGTAGCCCAGTGCAGGGACACACATATCAACCCAGTTCAATCATGTAGCAGCAAAACAGGCACTGGGACGCTAAGCACCATGCTTGCTTAGCTAGTCAGCCCTGATGGAAAGCAACCTATGCCTTGCAAATGAGATTATCCTGTTTCCAGAAACCAGGATTTCTCATTAAGGGACCCTCTTTCAGTATCTGAAATTTGGCTTTAGAAATTGTCTTGGTATGAAAAGTTTTAGAGCTGGCTTGGTCATCACTGAATGGAAAGGTACCCAAAGGAACTGAAAGGACCATCCAAAAAAGTAGTGAAGACTTTCAGAGGAAGCCGGGGCAGAGAAAGCAACTGTAGCCACACGTGTTTGCCAAACTCCCCTTAAACCGATGAAATGTCTGCTGTTCTGCCAGTGGCTATGGAGACTCTCACTCACATGAAAAAGCTTTGAATTGGTTGACTTGGGCTCCTGGGTATGTCAATGGCTCCACTGAAATTATACTACTGTTTTCATAAGCTATTTATTTCCTGTTAATATCTTGGAAAAATTCTTAGAAGAGACTTAAATGAAGACGGTATTACGACTTGGCAAGTTCACTTCAAAATTCATTAGTGCTCTCTTTCTGTTTTCCTTTGCAGAGCTCTGGTGCCTGTCATCAACAGTCAAGGGGAGAGTTGGGGGCTTTTTTTTTGATTCTGATTCTACAGAGGAAAATCCTACTGGCTTCAATGTTTTGGCCCTTAAAAATTATTGCATTTTCCCTAGGAAGCTGCAACTTTTAAATATTCTATACTGATACATTTTTAAGTCTGCCCAGATGTAAAATGTTTACATGAATTAACTTGACTTTTTGAGTACCTGAGACAGAAAGATTTCCTAATTAAAAAAGATACCTCATGTATTAGTCTTTCTTATCTATTGTGATTCAACCCATACGATCAATCTATTTTCCTTCTGTCGTGGATTGCAGAGATCATTCAGCCGTGGTGATTTAACGTAATGCTGAGCTGTGTTTGTACAGAAACACTGCACAAGGGAGATTCCAGAGGGATTTTAGCAACCCTCTTCTAACACAGGATTTTTGAATAACACTACTTGGCCATAGGCAAAAGAATTTCCTGTTGGCATGTCCTTTTCTCCAATGAAAACACAAAAAGTGGAAGTTAGATAGTACTGTTATTAGAGCTTTGTTGCAGTGAGAGAAAAAGTGGTGTTCACAACAGCATGGATACAGCAGCTGAGAGACAGCTCCTCTGCTAGACCTTCATTTGATCAGCTTCTCTCCTGGATTTAGGTCTTCATGGAGCGGTTCCCTCTCTTGGACCATACCTAGCACATTCCACTTCCTTTTCTTAGAATCTTTTGTATCTTTGGGAGTTTGGGAGGGCAGAGAGCAAGTAATGAGTTCAGCGTTGAGATTTTTGTGTTTTAAATGTCAGTTACTAAGGAGATGCTTGGAAATTTTATGGTTTGCTCCGTGTGGATTTCTAATGGAAATAAAAAGATGAAGACTGAACTTGTCAAAAAATCCATAAGCAGAAAGAGCCATCTATATTTGTCCTTGGCTGCAAGCTGAATGGAGTAGGAAGCACCAGAACACAGCACTTCTGTTTCATGCACTCACTAGAGCCAGGGAAAAGTGTTAATATTTTCACAGAAAACATTTCAAAATAATCTCCCTTCTGCAACTGCTTTTGGATTCTCAAGTTTTTTTTCTGGTTTGTGATTTTTTCACTTGCTCTCCTTCCATTTCACCTTTACTGGTGCAAGAGAAGAGAGTAGAAAGGTGGCAAGTCATCTAGCTAGATAGATACATAGGTAGGTATCTTGCAGTGACAGAGCTGTAAATATGACTTAAGTTAATCAGGCCTGTTGAATAGTTTTCAGATTTCGTCCCATAAACTCAGCACATGCCAGACTCGTGCTTCAGTCCCTGTGACTGAGACACCATGCTGAAGGCACTCACATCTGTGCACAGGCAGCTGATGGTACGGTGTGACACTGTCTGCTGCCCAGCCAAGAGGGTGTTCCTGCTCCATTGCAAACACAAAATAGACTTGTCTCTAAACAGGCTGTTTATTCTTCTGACTTGCATTTGTCACCTGTGTATGTTGTACTGTAACTTAGTCTCGTTTACGTTTACTTCTCCTTTATGCTGTGCATAGACAAAGCAGCAGTCCTTGAACAGTTCCCAATTTTCACTAACAGTTCTCAAGTTTCTGTTCCTAAGTAACTATGTCTAGTTGCTTAGGGTTCAGAGAATTGGCCCACTCTTTTCCTTTAATCATTTCATGCAATATTCCTACTGCATAAGGTAAGAAAATCATAGAGCCTTTCTCTTCCTCTGTAAGATTTAAAATAGAACTACTATTTCAGGTCACCCCTCCTGGGAGCAAGGCTTTCTGTTTTTAAAAGCTGATTCTTACTTTTATATTCTCTTTAGACTTCAGCATTAGATACCTTGCAAATCCAAACTGAAGTCACACAAGTTTTTTTTTCTTTTTCTTCTTAATACTGCCAAATAGATGTTTTCTTGCATCAGGGTTGTCCTTTGCACCATTAAGGGGTAATATGCAGTAGAATGTGGCTATTTTAATTTCAGAATTTTGTTACTGAGTCTAATGTACTAAAACCAGCATTAAACTTTGATAAACTTGAGACACTCTGAAAGAAATAGTTTCTTAACAGAAGACTTCCTAGTATATGTTTGGACTACCATTTAAATGGCCAATAAAATTTTTGCTGTAAGCCCACTTCCCTCCTTCTGCCTCCCCTCCTTCTCCTAGGGCTGCAATTTACAGAAGCAAAAAGAGGAAATCTGCTGATGACATTTTTCCAACTGAAGAACAATTTTTGCTTAGTGTTCCCTGTAGTGTTCTTTGCATAACGTTCCCATTTCTTACTCCTTTTTATATGTGATGGCAGAAAGAACCAGTTGCTGCAAGCCTTGGTGTGCCCATGCTTGCTTTCCTGCAGAGAGAAGAGCAACATGGAGGCTGAGGACACAATTGCACAACTTTTAGCCAGGGTTCCAGGTAGTTCCTAGTACCCAGGATGAACCCTGTTGTACCACATATTCACTTCTGTGAGTGCTGGATACACTGCCAAGGGCATAAGTAGTGTCTTAAAACTGATTCTGTTGAGACTACTGTTTGAATATATCCTTTAATTATTTCTGCTTATCACAAATCTTTAAGGAGACAGGCACATAGCACAGAGACACTTACACAGTGACACCACTTCCATCAGATGGCCTCAAGATACTTTGCAAGGCATATTTGTGAGAGGAATAGGCCTTTAAAAACTCACTGAGCATTATCCCAGTAGCTGTAGGATTGCTGGCATATCAGCATTCAGTGGCCCTTCCTGATAGCTGACAATATTAGATGTTTTAGAAGACAATGAAAAACTTTGTATAATAATAGTTTATTTCTTTTTCAGGGAAACTAGTAGGGATTAAGTCATTGGACGAAAACCAGTAATCCAAAACTGACAAGATATATTGCATGGACATATCAATGTCCAAATAACAAGTCTCCCTCTCCCTGTTATATAAAAGATTCTATAAAGTCAGGAAACCTTAATAGACAAAAGGACATTAAAAGTTCATAGGAAAACACTTGCTGAGTGAAATGCTGGTGAGATTACATTTTTTCAAAGTGGAAGTGTTCCAAAATTGATGAGCAGGGAATTTGGCTTATTTGGCAAACAACAAAAGAATAAACCTATTTTGCTTATTGCACTTCTGTGTCCATAATTTGATTCCAAGAAGGCTGAAAGAAGTGAGATGTACCTTTGCAGCACAAAATGCCCACTATATGCGGGGACTTGTCAGATCTTTATGGCATTATTGAACCTTAATTCTCAATGCTAAGAGATGATGTGGGCAGACAAAGCTGATAGGAAGGATCCAAAAGATAACCCCATTTCTACTCATTTCTGTTCACTTCTGAATGATATCCAGCATGTCAGGCCCAGGTTACTTTTCCCAGGCTTTTCCTGCTATCTCTTTTTCCTTCTGTAATTCAATTAATCTTTCTCTATTCTTGCCATCTGTTTAGTTAGTCTGTCCTAAACTGTTTCTTTTGCAACACTGCTGCAATCCTGCAACCAGCAAGATAACCAAAAGCTGCCTTTGGCAGCTCAGCACTAGTGTAAATTTGCCAGGTCTCAGAGTGGCTGATAAAGCTTTCTGTTATATTTTTTTCTTTGTCTAGCAGCAAGCTTGGAGGAAGCAGACTAAGAAAAGCATTCTGTTGATGTTTTGCTGTCCTATTCTCCCTCTCTTCATAGGATTATTTTTTGTATTGTGTCATCCTCAAGAAACCAGGAGTCAGTTTTAAGTAAGAGTCAAAAAATTATCTCTTTTCTGTTCTACCAAAGGGACAGTAAACACCATAAAAATTCAGGACAAGAGAGCAAAGAAATGTTCACAAGAGCTTGCTGCAGCTAAATGGCAAGGGAATAAGGAGGAGGGTTAACTCAATTTCCTTCTTTGCCCAGGTCCCCAAAAATGTCCAAGTGATTATTAGTGGTACTGTTTGTCATCACGTCATAAAAGAGAAGATCATGTTAACACCTGTGAATATCTGTGCCCAAGTACTTCATTGAAAAGAACTCAGAGCAAATGTCCCTCCTCTGCTTCTGCCTTCTTAATTGACTGCCTGTTATTGCTGCAACCAGTGCCTATGGCAGAATGCATGCTTCTGCCTCAATATGATATTTTAAAAGGCAGTTAAATGCTCTGGCATCTTCATAAGAAAATTTCTCACCCTCAGATTGTCCATGATGAAGGGGACAGAACTTCTCAGCCACTAAGTGGCATTTTATGGCAATGGAAATTTGGCATTTATATCTGTTTCAAATATGTTCCCTCGAGTCTGTTTCCTTTTAGCAAACACTTCATTTTACTTACTTTTTCATCGAGTTCTGCTGATGACAAAATGAAGCAAGGAGGGCTGACTGGAAAAATGGAATTCTGTTTCATTAAACTGCTTCTAGTTTCAAAATTTGTTTCTGTATTCATGCAAATACAATCCGCGACCTTTCCACTCAAAACAAAGCGCTACTCTGTGACAAAGCCCCCAGAGAAGGTTCACAGTGGCTGCACTCCCCAGGAAAGGACGAGACTCCTCTGGAGAGCTCTCACTAACCAGACTGAGGTTGGAAACTTTCTTTTCCACAGCTGGGAGAAAGCCAAGGCCTTTCTCTTAGCTTGTCTCTCCTTCCCTCCATATATCATCTGGAGAAGCTATTTTGCCAAATTTTGGTGAACTGACATTTCAGTGTTTGACTGCTGCAACAAAATGACATTTTTGGACAAAAAAAGAACTGTCAAAAGACTCTTAATGTTTTATAGTTGAGTGCCTAAAAAACATTCTCTCTACAATTCATTACTGGATAATCTTTTGAGAAAAGAAGCAGTCCTCTAAACTTCTCTCATCAGCTGCCCTGAAAAACAGCACTCCAGTCTTGATGCTTAAGAATCAAGTCTTTTATGCCACAACTTCGATGACAACACAAATGGAGAAAAATAAATTGTCAGCATAATATTTAAGAAAACTGAACTCTACAACAAACCCAACTCATAAACAAAACTTAGACTGACTTTTTTTCTGAATCCTTTTTTATTTATTCTTCTGCAGTAATACTCGCAGAATACTTGGGCTTCATATGCATCATTTAGCATGGAAAGAAAATGTGAACAACTGAACTTTAGGTGATGCTTGGGGAGAGAAAGTAAAATGATATCTTATTGTTGTTGAACTGGCCCTGAGAGCACAAAATGTGCCCTCAAGTGTACTGTGACATGCTTTAATCAGCATAAAATGGAACTGCCACTGAAAACATGGATCTCACACCTGACGCACTGTATCCTTCTCTTTCCCACCTTATCTTTTCTGTATGATCCCTTCCCACACACAGAACAGGATAGCTTTAGCTATTCTTCTCCCTTGATCTTTTTCATCACGTGTGATAGGAAAAATGGATGGATCAGAAGTGGGAATGATAAGCAGCTGGAGATGGACAGAACAATATTTTTTTTATTGCAGTGGTGATGTAATTTTTAAAGGCATTACAACATTTGCTGCTACCTGGTAATTTCTCCAGGTAAGGTCACAAGGAGCCATGAATTTCCCTCTAAAAGCTGGGTTATGGGGAGATCTGTTTTTTATGCCAATTGCCTCTGTGTTTTCACTACAACACAAAAGGAAGCATATTTGGACCATCCTGAGAACACCCATCTTCCTGAAGTGGAGCAAGTGGCCCTGAACATCTAATAGATGCTTTGCACCCACCAGGTTGGGCTGTATTATATCAAAGGTAACCTCTGACACACACACAGCAGAATGGGATGTCCAGCACGACACTGGATTTCACTCTACCATCAGAATTTAGACAATCCACATACCTATTATTTCTTCAGCTATTGGGAGTGGGATTTACATGCTTAAATTCCGCAGATTAAAAAGAAAAATTGATGAGTTTATTGACTAAACAGTATTGTTCCTCTAAAAAAATACACAATACATAAATAAAGACATAAATGCAGCTGAACTGTTAAGTAATTTGCAATAGTTTGAAATAATTACATTCATCCCGTGCTTGTAGACTTTTTTTCACTGGAACATATTTTGCACTCGTTAACAAAGATGCTATTCCATTTAAGTCAATTGGGGCTTCTCTGGTGTATCCTAGAACAGAACTGGAGCCAAGATATGTATCTTACTCAGTTCATTAGACTCTCCAAAGCCGTAGATTAAATAAGCAAGTATGTCACTAAATCTGTTCAGCATTAAAATGATACAAAATGTATTTTTCTTCTTCCAACTAAATAGTTTTCTTCAAATTTGAACCAGATGGAAACACAGTGAGTTATCTGAGATGAGCTCATCTGGACTTCTGAGTGGAATGTCCGACATTTGGTCACACATCTTGAGATGTGAGTTAGGGTCTGAATGGGGAAATTTTTATCATCTTATGTTTACTCTTGTGGATAGGCTCATTAGCTTCAATGGGCAACAAGAAAAACAGATGACACATGCACAGGAAGAGCAAGACCATGCATGTTATGGTTCTGTATAAAGTCTCTCAAATGTAGTTTGCATTCCAAAGAAAATTTTCCCTCAAAAGTCCAGCAAATGCAATAAATAGAAGCTCAGCATCATAATCAGTTAAGAAATGTGGAGCAGTTCTTATTTTTCTATGTCTTCCATTAAACCTGCTTTTGCTATGTTTGTCTGGAAGATTAATATTTCAGGGGGCACACTGACTGGTAAGTCCTCTATGGAACCAGGCATACTGTTGCAATTTGACTAATTTAAAAAAGCAGGCATCTACGTTATTTCTTGTAATAGTAATAAAAAAACCAAACTATGAGGGAGTTTATAACTGTAGAGCAACAGATATTAAATCCCCCTGCTTTCTGGATTAAAACCAAACAGTTCCAATGGGAACTTGCTCCCACATGGCAAGGCTACCAGAAAACTCCGTGTGTTTCAGCTCCAGAATCACTTTCTGTTGTCAGGTACACCAAGTGCGGCAGTCAAACAGCTCCTGTGTTGTACCTGTCCCTTATTAGCCCAATCAGGCTAATCTTGCCTCACTGAACTCAGGGGAATTCTGCTGTTGCCTTCACTGAGGCAGGAATTTTACCTTTAGTCAAGAGTCTGAATATTAAATGCATTGAGCTCCCACATCTTCAGCAAAGAAAATGATACCCAAAAGTACCTCCTCTATATTACTATGCACATACAATTTTTAGACAGTGTGTGATGGCTGCTTCAGGCTAATTTACCAGTCTTCCTGGTAAGATGAATTAGCATAGGTTGAATTCCTTTCTGTGAGAATTAAGCCACTTCTAATATTTAGACTGAACAGGTTTGGTTTTTTACACTGCATTGAACTGTGGCCAGCATACTTTTAATGTGCAACTCTCCTGACTCCTGTGAGCAAGTTGGAAGAGTCTGTTCTGTGACAAAGAAGAAAATCTGTATACCTGAGAGAGATTTTGCTGCCGTCTGCCTGAAAGTTTTTCCAGACTCTAATATAGACTTTGGGGTTTGATTTTTTTTGTTTTTTAAACACTTTGTATCATAGTCCTAATCAGAATGGCCTGGATTTATTCCTCCTATGACTCCACTGCAGTTCAGTAATTATTTTGTATTTATTGTTTCCCTCTTTTGGAAGGAAGATAGTGAAAAAATATGCATTTAAACAAACTTCAGGCTCATAAGACAGCTTTCTATCCCGAAGAATTGAGAGTTTTTATGGTTTGTGTTTGTTTTTAAAATCAAAATCAGATACACAAAATCTGATTTGTATTGGTTAAATTCCAATTTATTTCTCTTGCCTGATGTTTCCATCTGACTAGCCCAGCATCTCAGCTGTGTGTAGCCAAGAGGAATCACCAGCCATGGAGATGTTAGTTGAATTTAACTGAATAAATCTGGGCCCTGGTGCCTTCATTTTGTGACTTTCTTTTTTGACATTCTCGTAGTGTTTGACGGAGACATAAAAGTTTGTGGGCCAAGATTTAGATTATTACTTGAACAGCAAAAGATGAAATAGACTATCCTGAAATATAAACAAATTAGCACATGAACTCAAAGCTGAATTTATCCAGCAGAAATGTCTTGGTAGGACTTTATGAACATCAGGAAGGATGAAAAATAGCAAGATTAAAAAAAAATAAAATCATACTTACTGGAGCTGTGGACATTCTTAGGATAATTAGTTACATATGTTTTGGTTGTGCCCTAGGGTAAAATAAGTTCTGGGATGAGGTAATAAATAAATTAAATGTGGTTTTGGAAATTGTTATCCCTCACTACCCAAAATGTCCACTGCTAAAAGAATTTGTAGGCAGCCAACTCTGGAAATCTGAAAGGACCACAGACACAATTTTTATAAGGGCAACAATACTGTAAAGAAGAGACCATAAAAACTGAAGTCAGCACAATTTTGAATGCTGCTGATTGACGCGCTGAGCTAATCTAATTGATAGATTTTGGAAAGATTTGTTCGAATAAGCTAGGTAATTTAGAAATGAGCTACATAATAATGTAGCCCCACTTAAAGTCATCAATTATTATTGCAGCAGTTGAAATACTAGCTACGTTTTGATCACATGGATGAATTTTATAAACACTGAATTGCTTTCTCCAGCTACCACCCTTCTCTATTTTCTTCCATTTTTTAGAGTGGAAAATGTAAATACAGCTTAGTATCCTTTATCATGTAGTATGTTCATTTACTGCTGTTATTCAGTCTTGCTTGTAGTACTTCCAGAGCAATCTTTTTTTAACTGTGTCCTGCCTCTGTGATGAAATAAAGAACCTGCTTGACCCAGACAATCTGAAAAGACATATTTTAAGTCCTTGACTAATCACTAGGCTTTTACTTAGGGCTAATTTCCATTTTCAGTGGAAAAGACAGATTTCAAGGACTTGACAATATGCTGTAGTTTTTTTTGTTCTTGTAGAAGTAAGAAACAAGTAAATTTGCCAGAGTCTTCTGAGGTTTTGGTAAACTCCAGAATTTCCTTCTCACAACATGTATGATTAGCCTCACAACTTCTTAATCAATTTTCCAGAAGACTTCATAGAACTCTCACAATCTAAAATGTATTCTTGTGGTGGACAAAAAAATATTAATATTTAGTTTACTGTATCAAACCCATTTCTTCATGTCTTTGCTTCAGCTATCCATTTTAGCTCTTCCCATTCCCCCTCCATTAGATGCAGGATGATTCTGGGCTGGCAGCTCCATAAGTATCACCTCTAAAATAAGGACTCTCCCAGTGGAAAATAACAAACATTAAGTCCTGGATCTGGTGTATCTTTGCAATGGCTATTTAACATTTTATTAAACAAATGGAAAAATCAAGGCCCATCAGTTTACCACTCCTGCCCCTTTGTGCCAGATAAAGCCTCAACCAGTTTACCTCAGCCCAGTCACAGGTAATGAAAAATTCAAATTACTCCAACATCCAAAGGATTTTAGTCAGCAACTAGACTTTAGTCTTTTTCTTCTTAGTCAAGAGGTCCCTAGTCTTTGGATTCTTCCATCAGTAATTTTTAAGAACTTAGCCAAAAGATAAAAATAAAAATGAATTTTTAAAACCGATTTTGTCTTTGCTGTTTTGCTTTTTCCACTTATAATGCAGGTATAGGTTTTCTCAGGTGCACAGCATCCCCATCAGGCATCCTCTCCTGAGGCAGTGACAGAGCAACTGAAATACAGCAGAGGAAACTGATGGCAAGGTATCCTAAAACTTAATTGATCTGTGTTGAGGCATGTAAATAAAAAACTGAACCCAAAACCTAATTAAGATATTTTGAAGGAGCTTTAGGAGGGACTGCCACCTGGAGAACTCAACATGCTTGAACATTGTGGTCTTTCAGCTGCCATAGAAAGGATGTGTCAGGGGACCGACACAAATTCCAAAGTAGCCAGTGTCATTTTAGAAGCATTTTCATATAGTATCAAAGATACATGCTAAATAGAAAAAAGCTGTATGAGCAACTGTATTTTCTCAACTGAATTTAGCAACACAATCTGTCTAAAGCCATTGAAAATTATCTTTTAATAGCAATCATTTTCTGTTCTATCAGCATATTTCTGAAACACCTTCAAGGGTGTTAGAGGAATATGAGGTATTGTGGGTAGAGGTAATCTGGACTCTGTGCACAGTGGGTGTTCACAAACACACATTAACCACAGATGGGGACTGGAGTTAAGTTAGAGTTAAGAAATTTTCTACAGGATTGCATTTCACAATGGTGGAAGGAAATAATTTTAATCACATAAGTAGAACAAATATCATTCATTCACTTCTTTCCATAATGATGTGTCAGTGTTTGTAGACCTTGTTGTAAAATCCTGTGTTCTGAGCAGCATCAATTTTTGTAATAACTGGTAGAACTTATGGATCAGGATTCACAGATAAATCCGGCTTCCTAGATACCAGATAAAGGGCTATGCATTGTATCATTAATAATATATGAAAAGTTAATAATCATCTTGCTCTTATACAATATCAAATGTAGGGTTGTAGCTCAACTCATACTAATTTTTTTTTTTGCAAGCTGAGAGCTGCTGATGTAGTTGCACCACCAGACTGCCATTTAAGAGATGTAGGGATAGATACATGCTTCCTGTGTGACTTCTTACAAATTGCTTAATCTCTGTTTCTTAACTCCTCATCCATGAAACAGAATTATTTCCTTGTAGCATAGGAATGTCTATTAAAACCCATGTATTAATGAGCATGTACAGTGGCAATATGAACTGAAAAATGGCCATTAGGAAATGTCAGAGTGAAAGCTCTCTGTATTCATACTTGTAATTTATTCCTAACTTCAGGCCCCTCCACATTTTCTGCAGACTTATGCTAATACCCCGTGGGTAAACCTTTTCATTTTCTGCTTAATTCCCAAGAGAACATTTTTTAAACCCTGTGTTTGTCTAGATAGTCTTTTATCAGGATAATATTTTTCCTATTTCTTTCAAAATGTTGTGGATGCAAATGAAATGAAAAAATAAATATATCAAAGTACAGGATCATCAAAGACTATATCAGAAATGAAGTATCGTAAAAGGAAATAATCCCACAAAACTTTCTATCCTTAAACAATCTTTGCCAGTAATAAATGTATTGCTGAAATTTTGATTTGTCCAATGTGAAATTCAGATATGTTAGAGATGAAATTGGCAGTCACTTAACAGGTAGGAAACCTGTAAATGGATTATAGCAATGCCTACTTTAGGACCTTTCATTAAAAATGCTCTGATTAAGTCTTGAGTGTATTGGAGCAACACTTTTCATGACAGATAAGGAAAATGGAGAGGCGAAGAGTGAGGAATGATGTAAGATTGCACAATTGTTCCACGTGGAGTGAATCTGCCCTACCACTGAGGAACCATTTGAGGAAGCTGGGAAATGGAGAAGGGTGTGGCTGGTGAAACCCTGTCTCTCAGAGCCATAACCACATGTTTAAAATAGCATTGGAAAAATACACTCTGGTCCATCTTTGTTGTTTTTGAGTGCAGTAAACATTCTACATGAGTCCTTTAAAACAAGCATGCTCACACAAGGAAAACTAGGAGCCATCAGCGGCATAAAACATGTCCTTAATCTCCATACTCCTCTCAGTTCTAGGTAAGAAAGAGATCCCAAAGGCAAGGCTCCATGTAGTGATTGTCTAGCTGAAGTATCCTGTGTAGTGATGCACAGTGACAGAAAATATTTATTATTAATTCCACAGAAAATGAAAGAACAGAGAACATTATTTACAATAAAAAGATATGTGTGGGCTTATGCATCAGGAGTATAAATAGGTCACAGCCATGAGTAATATAGTATTCTGGCACAATAAATTCCACTTAAGAAAATATTTCATTTAGTCAGGGTGAGAGATTTTTCAATGATAAAGAAATAACAAAGCAATTATGCAGCTTAAGGCAGTAACTTTACTAAAGATCTCTTTCTAACCAGTTACTTAAAGAGAGAGGAAGTAGACATGGAACTATCACAATCACAGCTACCATATGATTTTGATAAAAGGCTTCAGGAAACCATAAAATGACAGTATGAAAACAAAAGAGATCCTCAGGGTGCTCTATCTCAATTAAGTCTAAAGGCCTTTATGTCACTTCATGCCAGCCCCTATTTCAAAATGGTTTAGAAGGCCCCTTCCAGAGGGTGGCTGTCCCACATGTAGGATGCTGAATCAGTTCTGAGTAGCCATGCAAGAAACTTCTTTCCTACTTATGTAGCAGTTTTCTTTTTAAAATTTTGATTTAAACTGAGATGTGATACCAAGACTTATACTCTGGCATGACACTAGGATTTGAGGTTTTCATTGTAAGGAGTCAGTGCAGTTGTTTGATCAGTTACTAAGACAAATGGAATCCTGAATAAACAGGTACAAGACAGCACATCAAACAACAAAAAATATTGTCATGCTTCCTCTCAGCGTTGTAGATCCCTCTGTATCAAGTACAGACTTTATGTATTTGTCAAAGTCACACAGTCATAGAGTGTTTGGGGTTGGAAGGAATCTCCAAAGGTCATCTACTCCAACCTGCCTGCTCAATGCTGGGCCACTTGTCCAGGACTATGTCCAGATGGCATTTGAATATCTCCAAGGATCGAGACTCCACAACCTCAGGGCAAACTGTGCCAGTGAAACAGTATTTCCTGACATTCAGAGGGTTTGTGCCAGCCATCTCTGGTCCTGTCAGTAGGCAGCATTGAAAAGAGCCTGGTGTCGTACTCTCAGCACCCTGCCATCACATATTTATATACACTGATGAGAACTCCATGTGCCTGGTCTTCAGGCTGAGCAGTCCCAGCTCTCTCAGCTTTTCCTCAGAGGAGACATGCTCCAGGCCCTACATCAAATACATGGTCCTTCACTGGACTCTCTCCAGTAGCAGTTTTACAATAAACCTCCTCATAAATCGGTCAAGCTAAGGAAAAACTGTATGTATTTCTTGCTTTCTGAGAAAGATGTGTTGGCCAACATCAACTTTGTCTAAGAAAGAGGCACAATTTTGTTCACATAACACATGGTACTCTCTCAGTCTCCTGCCTTCCAGATTTGTGCATTCTGGGATCATTTGCAGAGGAAAACCAGGAGTGTCCTTGGAACGGAACAAAAAGAGGGATGGAGTTTTCTAGCACTGTTAAATTCTAATACCACCCATGTCATGGCAGGGGAGTGCAGTTTCAGCAGAAAATGCTGAGCTGCTGGAAGTGGGAAGTGGAGTCAGTCTTACCTTGGTGGTGGGGAAAGACAGGTTGGTCCCTTGAACAAACTCAAGCTGTAACTGCGGCTGCTGCTGCCCTGGGGAAGCCCCCCTGCATCAGGGCTACTGCTGCAGCCACCAGACTAAGCAGCTTCCCAAGTACTGCAGGGCCCAGCTTTTTCAAGTAAATGAAAAAACTCTTATCTTAACTGAGAATCTATGCCTTTAGTGTCCTTCTCACCAGGAGAGGGTGGGGGTAAGAGATGACCTTAAGAGGAGTTTAATTTTCCACTAGGTTTTTTAAACTAGCACACTGAGATAATTTCAGAGCTGAATAGGCTTCATTGTAATCAAATAAGCTTTTTTGAACTTTCAAATATTTTGGAAAACTTCATTTAGCTGATTGACCTTGCTTTCATCCGAGGCACTGGTATGCTGTGCAGTAGCAGGGGTAGGTCCCAGTTTTGCTCTCCTGTGCAGGGTTGAGATGTGTGCCTACGGCACCATGCCAGGCACATGCAGAGAGGCAACTTCCCATCCAGCCCCTCCCACTGGCAGCACAAACCCCTGCAGTTCTGTGACTCACTGCGCAGGGTTCACAGGCACTGTAAGTGTGCAGCTGTTGGAGATCTGCTCTGCTGTCAGATATTCGCTCCCTTTGGCCTCTGGGGAAATAGCAGTGGGTCGGATCCAGCCTCTTCCTCTGCCTGTCCTGGGCCATATGTCTACAATACAGGAAACAGTGCAGCATGGTCCAGGGAAGAGTTGAGCTAATGGGGCCAGGGCCAGGCAGTTACTACTTTGGATCCCCAAAGCAGTTCTGCATTTGCATGCTGTTGGGTTGAAGGTGTTAGGAAAATTTTCAGCTGAAGGTGTGAAAATCTGCAGTAAGATCCTTGAAAAATGTTAAATCAGGAATGTGTATGGATACCTGATCCTGCATCAGTGCTGGGCAGCTTGAGGTTCAAGTTTTTTCCACCCAGCCATTTCTACAATACCTAGGTAAGAGCTTCCTTTCTCCACTGGAAATCAGTTCTTAGGTTGAAATACTCCTGATACATCTTCCTTATTGCATATACATAGGTCAGTTGCATGTGAATGGAACCACTTCCAGCACTAGTGCTTCTACCAACTTCTGACTTCCCATCGAGTAGCGTCATGCCCCCAGCCTCACGGAATCCCAGCCCACTAACCCCACCTCGGTGAGGTTGCCAGAGACCACGGTGACAAGCCAAGGAGTGAGACCTCCAACAGACTGAGGAAGCTGCAGAGCCTTTTTTGCTGCCACTAGACATCTGCCCGCCTTGACAAAGCTCTGCATTGCCTGTGCTGGCACCTGGCCCTGACTGAAGCCCTCTGCAAACAATGCTGTCCCCAGTGCCCCCAGCTCTCACTGCAGTGTGCGCCCTGGAGCACTGGCAGCCATGGCTATGGGAGTATAGGAGCTGCTGCTGTGGGAGTACAGGACCTGCTGCTGTCCTTGTGGGCTAAACCTTTGGCTCTGACAGAACTTAATGCCAGCTTCATCTGAGAAGGGCTTTAGAAAATCTATGCAAGCAATTAGGGGATGAACTGCCTCCAAGGAAACTTTCTCCCTAACCCTTATTAGTAGTTAGAGGTTGGCCACAAAGCAAGTAGCTTTACATTCTCAGACTTACAGACACCATTATGATGGACGTCCCGACAGGAGCCAATTCAAAACAGATACATGGCACTTTGTTCAGTAATGCGGGTGTGCTGCTTTGCGTGATGTACCAGTGCTACAACACTGCACAGGATTGACATGGCTTTATCTTTTCTAAGCACTGGTCTTTAAGGGATTAAAAATGAAATTTTTTTAATCTGAAGCCAAAATTTTGACAAGACTTCAAATTGCCCTGAAAACAAATCCAAAGAATCTATAAACATTTGAAAATGAAATCTGTTATGAAAAGTAATTTATTTTTAGGCATTTAAACATACTGTTATTGACATTTCATGCAGTAGTGTAGCAATGCTGTCTAAAAGGATGTGTAATGTACAATGCTGTCAATATTCTATAAGCTGATTCTCATGTTTTATTTTACAAGTGGACAGCTGTGTCTAAGTCAAGGAAGAAACCCTTTACTTTACAGATCGGGAGGCCTTCTGTTTGTACTGTGACACATTTTTTACAGAGTATTTCAACAGAATTTCCATTCCACAGGAAGTTTCAAATTATTTTCATTCTGAAGAAGAGCAATTTGCAATGTGACAATATTTTCCATGACAGGGAAATCCCAGCTTCTAACTCATTTCTGTCCCAAAGCAAGGAACTGCATGGGTGACTCCTTCCATCTCACTCCTAGCCCTAGTGCCACTTCCTGCATTACTTACTGTTGCTTTCAGCACAGGATTTGTGTCTCCAAGGCTATGAGGTATGATTCTGAGTACAGGATTAGGAATATTTCATAAAATGAGCAAGCCATATTTTTGGAGGTGTCTCTCTTCAGATCAGAATCACACTCTAAAGCCAAAGCCACAGCCCCAGATTTTATATTCTGTGTAGCCAAGCCCTGCATTTTCTAAGTCATAAGAGTTATTATGACCTGATCTTAAAGGGAGTTGGGTCCTGAGCTGTGCAACTATTTCTCAGATCCTTTTATTTGCATTAACAGCTTCATCTGTAATCATACTTGCACCATATGCAAACTCTTGTTTGCAATTCATATAAATTATTAATTCATTGCTTAAGCTGCATATTTCCTCTATTAGTCACATTTCTTGGAGGTTTCTCATTACTACAGCATATGGAAGTCTTCTTTCCCCATGGTGCTGTGCAGTAATTAACTGTGGGAATCAAAAGATTTGTAAAAAAATATAATTTAGGACCAAACTCAACATAGAAATTTCCCTAACACAAACCTTATTAAGCAGTAGAATTGCTGAAAGTTTACATTGCTAGAAGCTTTTTCAGTGTTTGGAGACGATGAGTTTTCATCTAGTCCAATACTGAATGGACAACAGGAGTCTGAGAACTGTGTATAGGGACTAATGACTAACTGAGAGGAGCTAATGGCTCAAACGCAGTTGAGGGCCATTAATTGTGGGCAGTCATTAATTCTCAGACAACACCCAGTGTCAGAGTCATTACTCTTATGAATAGTTGTTTAAAATCTTGTCTATGAATGTTTTTAGGATTAGGTAGTTATAGTCAGCACATATGGGGCATTTCCAGAAAATGAACGCTTTATGTGTTGGGCAGATTGCTTCTGTCAGCTCTCCCCATGGCTCTCATTTGCTAATACATTTTGAATGATGAATTGTGGTTTATGTTTTTATACACGCCCAGTATTTAAGTTATACCAATTGATTTTCAGCAGCTTCCCTGTGTGTATGCTTGCGCCCACACGTTCGCCTTTCAAGAGTGTGCGATACAGAAGAGAAGCTCCAAGTTGATACATCTGACATGACTTGTAACAACCAAAGGAAAGAATTTTAGGTAAATCACAAATGAAACTGGAAACCTCCCTGCATGTCTCAGGTTACACGAATATACAAGAAAAGGACGAAGGAAGGTAAGTCGCTGCCAACAGCTATACCAACAAGGTATTTTAAAGTCAGTTGCAAACATGCAAACACATTCCTGTTGGACACACTGCAGACTGCTCCAAGATGGGTACAGGACTGGTAAAAAAGTGCAAGTTCAAAGAACTATGAAGAGCTCAGGAAAATTATGTTGGCCTCCAATTAAAACCTTGCTAATGATGACCTATATAATGTTTTTATGGGTTGTATGGAATGAAGATGTAGTTTCAGTTCCATTCTCAGCAAAGGCCTCTTTGCATCACCTAAGTAATCATCAGAGAGGACGTTAATATGACTTCCTTGTTGGGGAAGCCAAGACCTAAGGAACTATGGGAAATGAAACTTCCTTTTCTTATTAGAGCTGTTTAATCCAGGTTGAGTTGGAAAGATATGGGTAGTGAAACACAAAAAATATTCCTGTCCTATGTATGTCTCCCAGGTGTCTCAGCATGCTTACTTAACTGCTTTCATGACTGCAACATCCACTTTTAATGGGCATTTTAAGAAAAGAAAAATCTATTGTTTTTTTGAATATGACTACTAAAGCCAGCAAGAAGACATATAAAAAAGAGAGCACATGAACAGCTGCAGATGTAATCCAGGCAGCCAAAAGACTAGTGTGAGCTTATTCTTCTAGAATTCAAGGCCTGCCAGAGGACATTCNCGATCTGTTTTTTTTCCCTACAATTCCATAGATTCTGATGGTTTTCCTCACATAAGAAAATAAAACTCAAGTTACTGGTAGGAAGACTTAGAAGTATTACTGAGATCAAGTTACTGTAAGAACAAACCAGTCTCCAATATAACCTTTTTTGTAATTTTGCTTCATATAGTGCGTTCTCTGATGGCAGAACATCTTAGAAGCATTAGATTGTTCTGTAGGGGAAGCTTTTCTCTTCTGCACATGGAAAACAGAAGGTCAAGGAAAGACGTAAGGAAAGAGTTTGTCGGATAAAATTAGGTACTAAATTCACCCTTATAAAACATAGAGACAACAATGTAAAACTGAGAGTTGTGTATTTCCATGACAGGGAAACTGCCTCATCCGCAGATGCAGTCGTGTATTTTATGCACACCTGTCTGACTGCACAGCAGGTCAGATTCTTGATCTGATAATTGCGATGAACTTTTCACAAGCAGGTCCCTGTGCGTAGCTGCATTTTTTGATAATGTGGCCTCTAAGTCTTTCTTCAGAATAGTTTTACGGTTTCCATGAACTTCGCTCAAAAATGTGCCAAAAAACTTCCAAGTAACAAACATGCTTTTGCAATTTACTGAAACTTTCCCCTTGTGTTCCAGAGAAGCAACCTCCCCATTAGTCACCAGAGAGACACATGAGCCAAGGAGGAAGGAAAGGGAATCAGCTCGTAAAATCAGTCAATTCCCTTCTTTAGTGTCTACACTTAGTCATTAAATAAAAAAAAGAAGTGAAATCCAAACTTCTTTTTTCCAAATAGATCATTACTTCAGTGCAGATTGAATAGATGAGGACTATTTGCATCTTGATTTTGATCAGGAATTTTTGTAATCAGTTGCTTTTCTTCTGCACTTCATACCCAAGCAAGAGTTATTATGTATTTGAGGTACTCTGCATCCTTCCAAAGGAATGCAGTCTCCCAGGTATATCTTTTTACACTTCTTTAAATGACCAGTGAACTATATTACCCAATAAGCAAGGGGGTTGGAGTATTTTTGCCAGACACTGATTTTACTTAGAAAAAAACTGAGTCAAGGCCAAGGCACAAAGTTCATATCTAAATCAAATTCATTTTCCTCTAAAGATAGAATGTGTTGCAGTTTGAGGTTTCCAGCTGACTCTTCTTAAAAACGAACATTTAAACACTTGCAGTGTTGAGCTTGCTTGAGTTCTAGGTTTGGTTCAGTTGGGAACTGTTAATGTAGATTTTGCAAGCTGTGTCACATGGAAGGACAAGCAAAGGAGATTATAATGTCTCTTCCAGCCTTAAGAATATAGCAATCAAGCAGAAGTTGAATTTTCAAAGGAAACTGTCAGTTGATGCATGATGAAATGGTAATTCCTGTTCATTTCCCACTATAATGTATTCAAAGCCCAAGAGTGACATTCAAACCTTACTTCCTGCAAGACAGTACTGTACTTAGTAACACACTGTGTAGTATGAGTTGTACACTTGTAACCCACAAATCCCCCTGCAATTTTTCAAGGATAGCCAGTGATAGGTAGCAAACCCCAAGCACATGGCTCCTTTTTCTTGAGTTTTTCTCTGAAACCTTTCTCCACAAAATCACTTGAAAGATTTTGGCAGGGGCAGGGAGAGGGAGTTAGCTCCTGGATGCTCACAATATTGAACTGTAGAAATCCATAAAATAATCAGTGTTACATTGTCAGAGCACGTACTTTCCGTGCATCCTGGCCAGAGCAAATTCTAAAAGGCTTTCTGGTGCCAAGCAGTTGAATTAAATTTAAAAATAGCTAAATTTAGCCATCCCTCCAGACCTCAGTTTCTGAGTATCATCTGGCTGCAAATGGAGGTGCAGAAGGACTCTCAGTCGTTGGTCAAGTTATTGTGAATCAGCTGAGGCTCTGGAAATACCTGGCTGCCCACTTGTAGTTAGGCCAAATGCAGAGTAGTATGGCTTAGTTTAGCCATCTTTCCCTGCAAGCAAAGCTACATCAAATTGCCTTACATTTTCCATGGGCTAAAAGCATTCACACTGGATTTACCACATTTCAGCTGACAGATGGCAACTTATTAAACATCAGTATGCCAATGACTATTTTGAGCCCACAAGATTTCTGAGACTTTGAAAAGAGGTAATTCCTAAAGTATGCTACACAGCTTCCACCTACACTGCTGGCTATATGTTTGCAAATGCTTTGTGGGTATGAGGTACCATATTTGCAAAACCAAGCAGACGTGGCACTTCAGTCCCTCTCTCCTCCCTCCTGCTTTAACAAATTATCATCCTATTGAAACAAGCAAGCTGTTTGGCACAGTTTTAAGTGTGGTTACATAACAAAGCCAAAAAAAGCAGTTCCCACAAATCCAAACCACAGATTAAGTCCAGTTTTAGAAGATAATATGTACAGTAGTGACAATGAGAATTAATGCCATAAGAAAGAACAACTCTCTGGCTCCATTACTCACAATAATTATGTTTAAAGGCTCATATGTAAATATTTCAAAATATAATAAAAATAGAGTATAATAGTCAGGATGGCATTTTCCATTTATGTCTTTTGCCCATACCGATAAGCTCCCACTGGAGGTAAGCAAACCTGTTTGTACTGGGCACTCTTTCACTAACCTAAAAGCTGTGTCTGGAAGCAGTACTTAACAGCATTTTGTGTTCATATATGCAAAAATGTGATGGAATAAGGAAAAGGAAGAAAGGCTGTAGGCTTCAGAACCAGTGTGTCTTGAACTTCTGGAATGGTCAAAAAAGTGCACCTATAGAGTCTTAAGTAGCCTTTGCTGGCCCAGAATACCACTGGGTTCCTTTCTCAGGCACGCATATTTTAGAGACAGTTGCACAACCATGTTCCTCTGCATCTGAGTACTGAGTAACAAGTGTTTGGAGATTTTTGGTAGGTAAAACATTATTTTTCTCATTTCATTTGGGAAATGCTTCTCATTACCTTTTCCAGCAGTTTGAAATGAGTTATGAAAGAACTGGTTGGTTGTCAGATAAGCTGAATACATGGGACTCCTGAAATGTGTATCCTCAAGTAGGACTTGACAATCACCTAGAGGTTCTTCGCTGTTTACATATGTTTTGTAATTTTGCACTATCATTATTAATGAGGCCAAGAATGAGAACTAAAATCTTTGTGCTTTGTTCATAGGAATTAGAACAAGAATGACATGTCTTTGGCTACACTTAAATGGAACAGTAGTTGAGAATATAATCAGAGAAAAGAACAAGAACTTTCTGACGCTGTAAACTATGATATACACAGGCTTAATAAAGTGTCACATGTGTCTTGAGACTCTGGCCCTATTACATGCATTTATTTTTTAGTCTCAGTGGTTGATTTAGGAAAAAATCTGCAGCTACCATTTTATGAAATACTTGATAGCTCTGGAATTGATTATGAATGACGGCAAAGAGAAATGAGTTTCAGACATTCCAGTAATAGAGTCAGAGTTCTCATTTAAAACAAAACAAAAAACCCCACTCAACAAATAAAGCAATGTATTCCCTGATCGCTAAAGCTAAATTGTAGTATATGAAGCACAAGAACTAATTCCTTATTATTACACTAACAGTCGTCCTAGAAAGGTAGGGAGCTTGAGTGGTGAGAAAGGACTAGACAGCCTTGTCCAGGACAATTTCTGATAATTTTTGAGTCTACTCAACTCTTTGTCTCTGAGAATAAATCACAGAATGAATCAATAGAGGGTGGCTGCATACTATTTAAAACTAGAATCTTCTAATGGTCCAGAGACCAATAGGAAAGTAGTATCTGTAAGGTTTTCACTGAAAGTGGTCAAACAGAAAAAGCACAGTGGCTGAACAAGGTACGTGTTCTATAGATCTTACGCATAGGACTAGACACTCTGGAGTTGCTGATGGGAGTGAAGCCAGCATACCACTTTTCTGATTTGATTAGGATGCTACCAAGCCAAAGTTTCACCACTGCTTTCTCAATGCTTTGGAGTTTTCTCACCAAACAGGTCTGCTTCAGGAAAGAATCTTGTCACTGGAAAGTTCACTCACAGAGTACAAATAATGCCTTAACCAGCAGCCCAATGACTTGATGCTAATTGTCATCAACAGGCATACACTGATGCATAAATTCAAACCTGCATACAGTGATAGGAAATTCACCATAGTTCAGAGGTGGCTCAAGACCAATGAATCAGACAGACAGAAATCACTCTTTTAAAAATGTGTTGCACAGTTAAATCCAGAATTGGAAGTTCACTATACAGAACAGCTCATCAAGCCAGGCAGTTTAATTACAGTGTTAAACTGAAGCCCTGGAACCTATGAAGAATGACCAAGATACAGGACTGGTAAGATCAAGTAAATCCACATTGGGAATAAATGCTTAATCTTTCAATAAATACCATTATCTGTTTCATCCCATCCCATATCCACATGGCAAAGCTTAAGAAAAGTGCTAAAAATATGAGACCATTAAAATATGAATCAGTTTTGTGGCTTTCTGTATTAGTAACAATGCAGAAGTTTGCCTGCCAAAGATGGAAATAGTCAGTGCCTCAGTCAGAGAGATTCACCTATCAAGCTCTTTGAAAACGAAGCAGTTTTTCCACTCCTCAGGAAGGAAACCTTATCCCTGTAAATGTCTGCAATTGCCATCTCATTTCTGGGCAAAATTATTAAAAACACAGCAATCAGAAAATGCCAACAGCATACAAGTGCCAGCTTTCTGAAGGCCTCACAGTCAGGGTTCACATCAGGACACAGAATGCAGACTATCTTTATTGCCACTCTGGCCATCCCTAATATAGAAAAAAAACCCTGCTACTCCCATATAGAGCCATATGTAGGAGTACAATAAGCCATGAAAAGGCTGGATTCAGAAAAAGGTGACCCTACTTGTGGTACCTGCAAGGTCTTGTTTGAAGCAGAGCTCAGAATGGTGTGTAATTGTATCTTCTGTCCAGGCCTTCATCTGCAGTTTCACACATACCCTTTTTGATAGTCTCCGAGGTGACAGAACCATAGTTGATAACATTCCGAGGACACTCATTCTCAACAGTTACAGCTAGTACTATTATTGAAAAGACAGAACACCAACAGGAATTCAGCTCTCTGGTAAAGTATGGCTGACTGGCTCATGCTGAACTCCAACAAGACTGTGTCAGTGTTGGTCAGACAGGGAAAAAATGCTTTAAGGGCCTGAAAATACTTCTGAAACCTTAAGAGCTATCACAGCCATACAGTAAAACAAGGTACTGACTGATGCCCTCGTAGGTGTGAATGGATAGAAAGCATCTCTTCCCTCCTTTGGTCTGCTGGGAAACTTGCTCTTTACTACTTAGTGAAGATTCACCCATACCTTGGTCAGACCAAAAATCATGCGGCTCCATTTGCTGTAGCAAAAGAAATACACTTCCTCTGTCCTCTGTCTCATGGACTCAGACCCCTGTGTCAAGATGTCCTGCCAAAAGCTGTGGAAACTGGTTTGAAAACTGGAAGCTGGTTTGAAAACTTGCTCCTAATTTCTAAAGCAGTTGATAGACTGAACTCCAGAAACTGAAATTAATTCCAATCAACAAGCCTCTGCAGCTGCTTTATCCTCTAGGCCAATGCAATCAATGCATCAAAACCTTCCTCTCCATCATGGATCTTGTCTCAAATAAAACCCAAATGAATTTCCAGCCCTGCAAAGAACTCTACCCTGAGCACTTAGGGTTTTCTAATGAGTATGGCAATGTACCGTGACATTTACAAGGCACTTTGATAATTTTTACAGATAGCTTTTGCACATCATGGTAATGGACAGTGATACTGATCCACAAATAGCCAAGCTCAATATTTAGAAGGAATGAAAACAGGAATACAGGCAGTCAGGCAGAAGAGTGATGCTAACAAGAACAGTGGAATAAACGTGGGAGAAGTTGAAGGAAAAGGAAAGCTTTTTTTACTCTAGTGGAAAGAAGGTGGTCAAAACCAGAAAGGCAGAAGCACAAGTTTATGAAGATGGGTTTCTCAGCTGAGTGTCCTAAATACTGCTCGGTTTTGTGGCAGATATAATGAAATTTAATGTTTCCACTAGGAAACTTGGATAGTTCATATCACTTTTAACATGGATCATCCTAACAATAAAAATAGAAGAGCAACAGCATGTGTATCTGGGCCAGAGTGAGTGGGACATTTTTCTGCCATTCTGGTGATACAGAATGGCTGGAATGGACCTTGAATGTGTCTCCATGATTTAACAACCTGGAATCTAAACTGACCTTTTCCCTTTTCCTTCTATTTTTTTTAAACAGTCTCCCAGCAGTTCTCAAGAGGTACTCCTCCTGCACTGTGAACTAATCACCATTTCTGTGCTCCTAAGAGCTTTGCACTGACTTCATTGCATGGAAAGTCTTTAAAAAAATGTGGAGGTGTGTGTGCGGGGAAGTAATTTCAAGTGATATTCCAAGCCCCTCCTCCCTGGCTCCAAAGAGTAATTACTCATCTGGAAAAAGAAACAACACTGCTATTTCAGCGTGGCTTAGGACCTTGGGCTGGTGTCATGTTTCAGATTAATGCTTTCTGTGCCTCTTGGAGATTCAGAATAGCAAAAAAGCCACCCTACTGAGAGAGCTGCATCCTATAGATGCAAGGCCTTCTGGAGACCTCTATGACTTGCTGTCCCTTTCCTATTTTCCTGCATCCTATTGAGACACATAGCTATTTTCCCTCCCACTTGAATGAACTTCTAACTTGCACCTACAAAGCCACACGTGTTCTTCCCACCCTCTGTCCAGGCCCCCAGTTGCTCTGTGATGAACATTTAGTATACTTAGTTGCAACACAACTAATAAAAGAAAACAGACTTAACCAAAGAGTTTAGAAATGAAGCACCAACATGAGCTGCATCCAGTCAACTGAAAAATATGGTGTTATGATACCTGATGATCCTACCTAATACTAGTGGTAGTGGCACGACTGGCTAGAATCCCAAATGTTCAAAAAGGGGGCCAAAATTCTTTCTTCCATATATTATTTCATGTATCAATTAGCAACACGTAAGTATTTCAGTTATGATTCTACCATTTCTTAAATTCCAGTGTGATGGTCCAAGAATAGAAACACATCAGGGCAATGGTGAGATGTCCTGCAAGGAGAACTTTAATATCACCCATCATTCTGAGGAACAAATCAAAGCAAGGCAACACTTTATAGAAACAAGACAGCCCGTGACCAAAATTTGGAACATGAGAAAAATTCTCATTCTTGTGAGAATAAAATTGAAGAATAAAAATTTCCAAAACTAACATGATCAAGAAATTATCAGCAGCTAAGGAAAAAATTATTATAACAATGACTCAGTAACTTGTCTTTCCAATATAATAACGAATCAGAATGAAATAAATTATCAACTCTGTGAATACTTGTAGCCTCATTTTCACACGTTAAAGAATTATGGAAAGAAATGGATATAAGTTAAATAGAATTCTATAAACTGTCAGCTCCTTTATTTGTATATTCCAGAAATGGTTTAATATTGGAATTGCCAGATTCACTTAGATACAAGGTCTATTTAGGCCAGAACACTTCCATTTAAAGCATCCAGCAGGAAAGGTTTCAGCAAAGGGCACAAGAAGCCTCATAGAAAAAAAAAAAAAATTCAAATGTGCTATGATTTTAGCCTCAGTTTCCATCCCAGCTCTCCATACACTCTCTTCTTCATCACTTAATAAAATATGTGAGTGCTCTTCAATATACCAACAATAAGAATCCATACTGCTATAAATTTTTTCAGCAAAAGACAGTTTATTTAAAAAAGCGTGAGAAGATTGAATTCCCAAAGCTCTGAGTAGGACATTCACCTTTAAATCCCACATACACAGTTGCCAGCAGTAACAGATCATAGCAAATAGACTGTGCAACATCAGATCCCACTGTCTGCCCTCTTCTGAGAATATTATAGACCAGGTGATAGTCTCTGTGAAGTCTGGGAATGTTTTCAATAGTGCAAAACCAGACACACAGACACACCTCAGGTCTACCATATGTGTAGAACAAATACCTGGTTGATTCTGAAAAGTTCAGCGCTCTTAAAAATTCTGGCAATGTGCATTTCACTTCTGCTTTACTAAGGTAAGCCAACAAAGTGCAAAAGGGACATCTCACTACTTCAAATAATTCTTTCCTATTTCAATAACTCAGATAATTCAAAATGTTTCATTCATCTTCAACAGGCTGCCTAGAGACAACCATGAAGACTCCTACAAAACTTTGCATATTGTCACCATCTAAGATATCCAGAGGTGAAAACTGCCATCTCCTAGCTCTTTAACATTGAAAAATACATCAATCTCAAAAAAAAATCCAAATTATCATTCTCTTTTCCTTATGAAAACTCAGATAACTCATCCACAGCAATAACAGGACTAGTTCACCACATAAGTATATAAACAATTCCTCATTCTTTTTGATGCCTCACCTTGGAGTTACTCTTTCAAACCACCAAAACAATTCAGTCCTACCTCATGACAGTCATAAGAGAAAGTCAAAAGCTGCTCTGCAAGTGAACTTTAATTTTTCTTTCCATAGATGCACAAGGTTCTTCTTGTTGTTAGAATGATGACACCAATGCCACCAAAGTGGCATCACCATTTTCTCCTATGTGTTCCTGAGTCTCAACAGGTACTGCAAAAAAATGTGCTTCAGTTACAGCTATCTTGCAAGAAATTCAACCTCTGTCAACACTAAACTTAAGGTTTAGTCTTTGTTTAGTGGAAGATATTAGCCTTAGTCTAATTCCAGAAAATGGTGGGACTTTTTTCTTAGATTTTCTGAAATCTTCTAGGACCTGCCCTTAATTGTAGTTTCAGGAAGCTGCTTGAAGGACTATGAACCAGGTTCCTAGAGAATAATGCAATATAGTGACAAAGTGACCTGGGCAGGGACAAAAATTATAGGGACAACTGAATAAAGATGGCTCTTGTTCCCTGTCTAATAGTATGAGTTCATATCTCTAGCCAAGGCCACAATAGTTAGTTGGTTTCTTTTTCAACACAAAAAAGTTCACTTAAGGAGAGAATATACAAATATTCCCTACCAAGCAAGGAAATTTACCCCAGAAAAAAACAACTTCCTTTCTTGAAGCCATGAGAGATTCCAGTCCCATGCCCTTGCAAGCTAAGAAACACACAAATCCTTAGAAGAAATAAAACAAGAGACATCAAGTTACATAATTCTTTAATAAAACACTTAAATAAATCTGACATTCTTAGGGAGAGTTTTGTAGTAACTTGGTCAGTTACTGTACTCAACACCTTTTGTTTCACATTTTCTCAACCTTCCACATTGTAACAGCATAATAATTTTTACTCAAGATCACTGGAATTGGAGACAATTTCTACTGCTGCATGTGAAAAAGAAGGAAATATATCCTGAGCTTCAGTTTCTGAATGATGGGTGTAGTGGTTTCACATTCATCAAATTTGTTTTGTTAAATTTAGTGTAGGGGTCTATCTTTCTATGATGGAATAGGATTAGAAGAAAGGCAAAACAGGCTTAACTTAAAGATAGAAACAGTTAGATTTATTAACACACATTAAAGGGTGAACAAAAAGAAAACCATGAAACCTTTTTAAAAGCACTCCCCTCCTCCCTACCAACAGTTTACTTTTCCACGAAACAATGTAAAGAGACAGAAAATCAGAACTCTAAGTCAGTACCACTTATAAAATAGTCTTTCACTCAGTCTTTGAGAGAGGCAAGTCCCTCCTGATTTTGTTCTGGTAACTTTCCACAAGAGACACAGTCTGTTTGTGGCTTTCAGCTCCCACAAAAGCCACCCGCCTGTGAATCTGTATTTGTGAGTTTCCTGAATGTAGCCTTTCCTATGGCTGCATATGGGCCATGGACTTACACATGGGGTTTCACCTTTTAAAGATGCACAGCTCCACAACAAAGGATTTCTCATTCTTCACTGCTGACGAGGCTTCAAACATCTCATAGGATCACTAGATTACAGTTTCTAATTCAATGTCCACTCAGTAAAATCAGACATCTTTGCTTGAATCCACAAAATCAGCTCCCCATTCTTAGTCCACAATTTAAAGGAAATATTACATTCTGTTACCATAAATCAAAGGAGATTCACAGCCTAGAACTAAGGAAACTTGTAATCTCTTCCACTTAAGAAGTCACTCTTCCTTTACTGACTTTGATATCTTCATATTATCCCTTTGCATATCTCCAGTTTGGCCTTTCCTCTTCTCTTTGAGAAGGGTTGGAGTTTAAAAAAAGTCTCAGTCTGTGTTAGGAAAGAGTTAATATTTCCTGCCTGGGCCAGTGGATGGCCACGTGGTCTCAGCCGCGGTGTCTGTGAAAGCCTCAAATCCTCAAGGTGTAGAAAAACTCAGAAATGGTGCCCGGATCTTCTCTTTCCCCCTCCACCCCTCGGTCTCATGGGGTGGGTTTGGCCCAGCCTGGGCTCGGGGCTGCTCTCCGGGGACCCGGGGGCTGGGGGAACCATCTCCCTCGGCCCGGCCGGCGGCGTGGGGCAGGCCGTAGGATCGGCTGGATGTCAGCAGCCGTGGCTCCCCTTTCTCTGCGGCATCTGCTGGGCTCAGGGCCCGGCTCAGCTCCAGCCAGGGCCAGCCCCGGCACGGCCGCCCCAGCCCGGCCCTGGGGCCTAAGCCGAGCCTTGCTGCTCCCCCCGCTTTGATGTTACCTCATGGCAGGCCCGCAGCAGGAAAGAGAGGGCTTTCCCAAAATCCCACCTGTATTTAACCCCGATATCCCAGGGGTGTACACTTGTATCTAACTGGCCAATCTGGCTGTCAGTTTTAAAGCAGATCACTAGATGGTTTTTACCATTCATGCCAAACCAATACAATGGGGCAACAATTCAAACTCTTCCCATTTCAGTCCTGCATGCCCAAATTGTTTCACTGGCATTTTGGCTGACATAGGTGAATGAAATAATCTGAGGAACCCAAGCCTGAAGTCTTCTAACACCAACAAAAGATTATTGCCAGTAAAATGTCTGGATCTTAAAAACTGAGGCTCATCCAAAAGAAGTTTAGGGATTGAGTTAAAATACCTATTGAATCTTTTCACAAAAAAGTTTTAAAACAAAATCCAACAAAAGATTTCAAGTTGAATTTCATTGGGATTTTTGCTCATTTCATCCTGCGATGGAATTTAAGATATTTAGTAGAGTTATGGGGATGTTTCTTCCTGTACTTTTTTCATGTCTATTGTTTAACTTACTCAACAAACTTCCTTCCAATTGGGAAACCTAGGGAGCAACAAAACGTCATGACTGGTGCCCTTGATAGTCAGGAAGCTATAGAATAGGAAATAAGCTTTTTGCATGTGATGATAACTGGACATTATAAAATTTAATGCTACACTTTTTTAAAAGGAGGAAAGAAATAAGAATACAAAATCAAATATTTGCCCCTTATTTATATATGGAAATTCATTTAATGTCAAGCCCCATGATGGAATTGCAACAGGATTTTAAGATTTACTTCTATTTAGCTTTCTATTTTTTCACCTGCTGTATTCACTGCTCTGACAGAGCTGGTATGCATGAATTTTTCTTGCACAGCACTTGCAAGAACTTGAACATAATGGCAGAAGACACTTGAAGATCAGGACAGATTTTACATTTTAAAAGGGAAGTGGTAGCAGCTAGGACAGTGTAATCTACCAGACCACCAGGGCCCACAGATTTCCATTGTGTTGGGGTAATTCCTAGATTAATTTCCTAACAATTGTTTTGTCTCATATTTGTGTCATTTTTAATTTCTGTCATCTGTATGTCCTTCTTCTTTTTGCTCCCTTTTCTTTACCTAATCTCTTTGGTCGCAGATGGGCATTCCTCACAGTTTATGAATGAAATAATGAATCAGAATGAAATAAACTATGAACTCTGTGAATACCTGTATCCTCATTTTCACACATTTAAAGAATTATGGAAAGAAATGGATATAAGTTAAATAGAATTCTATAAACTGTCAGCTCCTCATTACATTTATCAGTGCAATCCCTTCAATACAACTTTACTGATGCCAGCATTAATTAACTGTATTTAAAGCACCTACAGAAAAATAATATTAATAGTATCTCCATTTGTGCCTATTGTGAAGTGCAAAGTATTTCTCCCAAGCAACATAGCCCAAGGTCTCAGTACTACTGCATTTTCATATTGATCACAATTCCTTGCTGCAGGAATTCTAACTAAAAATTTATTAACCCCTTGCTTTTTTCTTCTTATTTCTCTCCAAAAAAGGAAATAACCTATTTCAAGAGACCAAAGATTCCTCACTGCCCAGGAGTCATGACAAATTCAGCCCTGGGGAGGAACAGTGGCTCTAGGTTAGCCAAAGTATACACTAAAATGCTGTTCTGGCACTTATAGTTTCCAAAGAAGTGTCATAAGACAAAGATGTCACTTGATACTTGATAGTTTAATCAAACCCTCAGGGATAGAGGACATTCATTATCTCGTAGTACAAAAATATTATTCCCTTCCCAAAGTGACATAATTTCAGTATGACAAATACATCATCCTTTCACTTTTCTGCCTGGAAAGCTAACACCAAATAGTTCATCAGCAGTATCATTTCATCTTTAACAGCATTGTTTCTGGAGTGAAAAATATTGCACAAATGAAGAATATTGCCATGAGCACAGAGGTGAAATCAGGCCTCTGAAACTGTTTGAGGCCTCTCCCATCCTGCCATCTATTCCTTAGCAATTGTTAAGCAGCAGGTGATTCTCAGGTCCTACTTACCTAACCATGGCATTGGGAACCTTTTACCTGTCTGGAGATACTTAGCTCTCTGTGAGATCACTTGTCACATACAGAGTGCTTGACATTCTCCTTGGTTTTCCATTTAGATGTGTTCTGCTGAGGGGAAAATCCATTTTAGGCTTGCAGGGAGACCTCAATTCAAACCATGCAAAGGCATTTTGATGTATCCAGAAGGCCAGGCTAGTGCCGAGGGTTTTCACTCACCTCTAACAAATGGCTCTGTTTGCTGCCTGGCCAGATGATCATTTCGTCTGGCTGCACCCAAGGGACACAAGCATTCCTGAGGCATCTCTAGCTGTCCAGGAACACAGCCAGACTCAGCAGTCACCCTCTTCTGGCAGAAGCATTACAATCCAGTATTCAATTAAATTCCAGGTTTATGACCCAGAGAAGGCCCTCGGGATGGCCTCAGCACGGAGCAGGCAGGTGTGTCCATCCCAGCCCACAACGAGACAGCAGCTGCCAGCGGGACCTCTGCACAGCCTGCAGCTGGTGCTGGACAGCCAAAGTGGCCCTGAAGGCACGGACACCCCCCAGGCCTCCCACATTTCACCCTGTCCAGGACCCCATTTCATTAACCCCTGGGATCCTTGGTCCCTGCCCCAGCGGCACCACAGCAGGGCCAGTCTCCAGCTCCCCTCAGCCCTGCCCTGCCTGGCCACAGGCACCATGTCCTGCTCCAGACCAGCCTCAGCCTGTCCCTGGGAGGGTGCCTGGTGCCCAGGGCTGGTGATCCCCAGGCCGCCTGCTCCTGGCAGGGGCAGTGGGACAGAGCCTGGCTGCCAGGCTTGCCAGCAGAAAGCAGCACTACAATCAGTAATATCCAAAAGGGAGGCTCTTGCCAGCAGCCCGTCAGGCAACAAAAGCATCCTGGCACCATTTTAGCTGAGGAGAACAGAAAGGATTCTTGGAGCTGCTGTAAAGTGCCGACAGCTACCAGCATGGCTTTCATTTATTTGTGAGAATGTCCTTATATGCACACATTACTATGCAAGGGGTACATTTCATTGCAAACAGCTCAGTTTTTGCTTTTAGCTGGAAACTTCTTGGATATTTCAGAGGCTCTGGTTAACTAGGGTTTGCTGAAAATGGCCATTCTAGTGGTCATGGTCCATGGTGCCTGGGCCAGCACTCCTCCATGAAATCAGCAGATGTCATCCCAGCAGAAACCCTGCAGCAAAGAGCCAGTTCGGGAATAACCCTTGTTGGGATGACTGTCCCCTTGAAACGTAGTGAGAGAACGTCTGACTCCCAAAAGCAACACAAAGCTGTCCCACATGGTCCTCTGGAAAGCCAGACCCTTAACAAACACACAGGCATTTAAACAAGGTGCAAGATTGGGCTTAGACAGTATTTGCACACTGCAAGCAAGAAACACAGCACCCACTCCCAAGGAGCACTACAGCTTCTGGCATCACTGTGCAGACCCTGCATGGTTCCTTAGTGAGGTGCATGGGAAGAGGAAACAAAGCACAAGACAAAGAGGAGACACAACAGACTTAGTCATAAAGCTTAACAAGGGGGTGAATGAAAGCAGGGTGAAAAGATGGATTTTTGTCTTGACGTACAAACACAGAGGTTTCCTCCTTTCATGTGGAAGTGAGAGCTTGGCCATGCATGATCAAATATTGTCATGTAGTTTCATATCTCCCAGATTCACCCACTCTTACAAGCATGTTTTGTAACACAGACCCATGTTGCTCTCTGGCACACTGGCTTTTCTCCACATGGCTGGCAGATATCGTAATGGCAAGGGTACTTTCACAGTGGTTTCGTCCTCTACCCACACTTTTCTGAGTGATAGTAGAGAGAAGAAAGGAGAGAAGAAAGGGCAAATGCCATGAATCAGAGTCTTCTCCAGCAATTCTGCTTTGCATGTAAGTTCGGAGAAGTTAGAAAAGGATTTCCTCTCCTACACAGTGCCGTTTTCTCCTCATTCATATCTGTAGGTTTGTTGCAAGTTGCAATCCTATGATCTCACAACCTGCAGTTTTACCTTCACTTGTGCCTTTTTGTTCAGCACTGCAAATAATACCTTGTTCAGGTGACCTGCCTACATAACATTTAGCTCTACTGGTCTTCTAACTCAAGCCCATGCCATCTTTGCATAAATAGGCTACTTAGCTGCACACCAGCACTCCTCTGTCTAGGAAGCCACTACACTGACTCACAGGGTTTATTATAAAGCCCATTGCAGACAGATGTTTCAGCACTCAGGGCCAACTGGAAGCTACGTGGACATTTTAGAGAAGTGTTAAGCCACAGCTGCAAGTTTATGAGTTGGGCTTTGCAACCTGCTAATTACAGGCACAGTTGAGAGCACATAGAGAGGAAGCTCCTATCTGCTGGTGAGTGACCACACAGCTATAGATACAGTATAAGGAAGTGAGAAACAATAAGAAAAGCAACATAGAAAAATTCGCTGGAATGAAGATACCTGGTATGTTTCACTTTGATGAAGTTCAAAGATGAGAAATTCAACTTTATGAAATCCAGCAATGAGGAACTAAATGTGTATCACTGTAATTATTAATCATGGAAGACTGAAGGTCCTGTTTAAAATGAACAGGACAAGGCAATAAAGACTATCAGTGGAAAGTGAAACACCACAAAAAAGCTGGGTTATCAAAATAACTGTTTTTTCAATGACAGCTTGATCTGCATTAGTGGGGGAGAAAAGTGTTTTTTGAAAAGTAGTACCTGTGGATCAAAGCAGACTGCAGTTTATCCTCTCTTTTATTAGATTAAATCAGATTATGTGTACCAAGCCTCAGATATGGAGAAAAAAATCCAGTTTCAGAGGATATGAGGCAAAGCATCCTCTGAGCCTTTGGAGCCTTCCTGGATTCTGCCATGCTCAGATCTCAAAGCTTCATTGATGGTTCATCTTACTCCACACTTCTTTCTCCACATGCTTCCCAGCATTTGGTGCTGTCATTAGTGATTAAGATATGTTTAATGTTCAGGTGACTTAAATTATTCCTTCATGGCTGATAGCCACCTCCTTCCCACCCTCAGCTAACATGTAATACTTCTCAACAGATGAAAAGCATGTATGTCTTGTCTGGACCATGATTTATTTACACCCCCCAGAGATGTTTCAAGGTGAAGTATTTTACTTCACCCTGAAGTCAAACAGGAGCAGGCATTTAGATACAGACTTCATTCTGTCTTAGGGAAGAGAGGGATAGGATAACATGGGATTAACATGTGCATTATCTTACTTGTGCTTGGCACAGCCATAAGTTTTTACTTTTCTTAAACTGTTCAGGTCCTTCATCACATGGAAGAGGAAGTACAGTCTACTTTCTGTGATTCCTTCCATGTCCTGACTGCCTTGTAACTTCAAGGCTCATGCTCTAAATCTTTAACTTCTTTTCTTCTAATTTTCCTCCCCAGAGTCTCTTTCCTCTTTCAGGCTCACCTGTAAAGTACATCAGGAAGTGGTGGTAAGACCACAAGTCTCAATACTTGAATCACTAGCCAGGCATCAGCAAGTATCTGCCTACACACAACTACATCTGCAGGAAGGAAGGGGTGAAACCACTTTAGATTGAAATCACAACCTGCCCGGCTGTAGCTCACAGTGTGTTGTAAGTAAAAATGCAAAAGATAAGTATAACTTGTCAAAAAAGTCTCTGTCTTACCCCTTAATTGTACATGGCAACTAAGGCAGCCCAAACACTGTAAAAATCAGTTTAACAGAGGAAGTCTCTTATGTGATGAGGGACCTATAACACAGTGTAGGGTCTTTATATTTTCCTATGCCCTCGAAGGATATGCATCTGGAATGGTTACACATTTTCAGTGTATAAAAACTAATTGTAAATTTACTAGTCAATAGAAGTCAAACTAATTCAGTGTCCCACATCAAAACCATACTTTGATAATCAAATTACGTGTTTAACACTAGCCCATAGAATATAAACTCTGACAGGTCCTGATCCAGCCTCCTCTCTCAGCTTCCAGTGAAATCCACAGTCTCATTCAGCCTTGGAGAATGAGAATGACTTGAAGACCAGCACACAGCAAAATGGTGTGTGTGGGGAAAGAGCAGGAGAGCTGCAGCCAGCACACCGGACTGTGTTGTCTGACAGATTTCCAGGCCCAATGCTGAAATGCCCTGCAGGGGTTATAAAGTGATACCATGTTAAGTAAGGCCACTAAATGGGTTTGATCTATTCTGACAGTCTCAGTTCTCCACAGCTAGAGGGAGGGACACAAAGTGTCACATGGAACAGATCTCTAGGCATCATCGAGTTTGCCTACCTTATTATTTCTTCTAGTTTTTGGGTTTTTTAACAGAGGCTTGGAAATTTATATTATTTCTTTCTTCTTTATTGTAGTTGAAGATTTACATTCCTCCTCAATGTGGCCATTTGTCATAGATATACTTTGGGTTCCTATCCTCTAAAAAGCAAGAAGAAAAACCCCCACAAATCCCATATCATAAACATTGTTCAAGCAGTCAAGCAGTCTCACAGAGCAAGCTATTGCACAGGGAGGACTCTGTGATGTGTAGACCCTGTCTGCCCCCAAAGTGTGTGTGCAGCACCGGGCCAGCAGCGTGCTGAGCCGCGGCTCCGTTCCACGGAGACATTTGCCACATTTATTGTTCTTGATTAGAAAAACATCCCAAATTTTAGAATTGACATTTAAGACTGAATAAAGTTCCAGTTTGGTTTTATCAGGGCAAACTTGAAAATAGATTGTCTATTAGCCTTTGTTTTTATATTTCTTCTATGACTGTGAGTGGGAAGAGCATTAAGGAAGGCTATAAATCAAATGCATACTTTTGGTGAGGGCAGGAAATCCTTTATGTTTCATAGAAATAGAAATAAATGTGGACCTCTTAATATTGTCTCCATTTTAAACATCATCTGAGGTAGTATTTCTAGAAGCAAAATTATCAGAAGAAAACAAAGGAAAAAAAATCCCCCCAAAATATAGCAGTGCCTAAAGCACCAATTAAAAGCCATTGCCTCCTACACATATAAGATAGAAGAGACAAAAAAAACCCCCCAGCATTTTTGTTTTATTTTGGGGGGGCTGGGGAGTAAAAGAAACACCATGGTGCTGAGATTTAAGACAATTCTCTTAACTGATAGCATACCAGCATGTCCACTGGAAAATAATCTGCCTTTAGTGACTAATACCCAACAGAAAACTTGGCTACTTGCCAAAATGTACATATCCCTTCATGTATGCAGAAAATCATTTTCAGCAAACCTAGAACTGGCCTAGCAGGATGGGAGATTCTGAGTGAGACCTCATTGATATATTCTATTGGAATGGGCTAAAAGACACTCACAGCAGCATGTTATGGATGACACCAGTGAGAATTTAAATATGCAGCATAATGGTAAAGCAATTAATAAGAGCAGTTGCTAAAAGTTGCACAACAGAAGAGTGTTTTAAAATTCCTGTGTTCTTTAACAATAATGTGGAGAGATGTTGTGAAGGGGAAGGGGGGGAAAGCCTGGCATGGAAGGGACATTCCTTCAGTTCCTCTCAGAAGTTTGAAAAAACCTCTGGATAGGAAAATACTATTGAGCAGCCAATTCTTTCCACATTTGGCTAAGCCCAATGCCCAAAATACACAGAACACTACTTCACTTTGAAAGGATTGCAATACTCCTATCTGAGTCATCTGAAAGCAAATAAAATGAGACCTAAACAAATAAACCTAATTGTGCATGGAAACAAATCCAGCTCTCCAGCTTGGCCATGGCTTTGTTTTTGTTAGTTTAAAGCCTACATATGCAGTTTTAGTGGCATCAGGAGTTATACAAATATTGACAACAAATTGCCAAATGTTGTTTTTTTCCCTTCAGCGCACAGTGTAAAGAAGCTAGGGTAATGCTTCTAGGAACCTTCCTCAGTGCACTGAACCAAATCACAGCTTGATGGGATCCACTCCAGCCTCTTCTCTGAAGAGTAGACACTAATGAGATTGAGGTTGTTGATTGTTATCATTAGAGACTTTTATTTTTCACTCATGAACTCTGCTGAACACAAATCCAGGCTTTCGAAATGTAGCTCAAATGTTTGCACCATAGCCAGGGCATTGTCACATGCTCTGTCCTCCACCCCATGATTTGTTGCTAGTTTGTGTCATCCTTAACCTGCTTCTGGTGGTTTGGCCAGGAGAGAAACAAATAATGATGACAGCTGAGAAAACCAAGCTGCTTTCTGACATCCTTCTTTTATAATGCTATTGCTACTTGCTGGCTGTGGAGAAGGGGCCGTCGCCTTGAGATAGAAATCACTCATGAAATCCTGCTGTCATCTGTCAAAGGTATATTTCCATCAAGTTGGTCTGAATCCTTAGCAGCTTGCTAGGAAAAATGAGAATATGTCAATTCTTGGTCTGTCACAAGCCAAAGTTAGAAAAAAGATATTTACATTTGACTTTTAAATGAAGCCCAGACTTTCCTCTCACAGAGAGCCAATAAATTAACACATTTTCTTCCTCTTTGCTTCACGTTCACAAGACACCTACAACTTTTATTATTCTATCTGGCTGGATAACAAAGTTTTCATTTTGCAAAAGCATAAATTTTTAGTACCAGCAAAAAAGAAAAGGAGGAATTTTAGAACTGGACAAAGACTCTGAGAGTTTTCACACAACGAAACCACAAAAATCAAACTCATACATCCTCTTCAAAAGTCTGACAGTTAAGACACTTATCTACAGTACTGGAAAGATTAACTGATATTTCTGTTTCTTCTTATTCATCCAGAGGACTTACAACTTGATCTTGTTCATCTCAGTGATCACCTAATGATCAGGTTATTGAACATCCTACAATATATTTTTCTTTCATTTTTATCAGAAATTGCATTCTACACCTAAGAATCTCCCCAAAGAGTTGCATCACAAGTACTGAATTTTCATGAAATGTTTTAGGGTTTAGTGTTAAGATCCCGATCAAAAGAAGTTCCTGACTAATTGTCAACCTCGTAGCTTTGACTCTTACACTATCCACTCTTCAGTTATTATAGTGTTACCTGCTCACTATATGCAGGAAGACCTCAGTATATTCAGAAAGCCATGTGCAGAAGCATCTGCAAAGGCTTTCTGTATGCTTATCACAGTGCAAGTGCCCCCAGGCACTTACACAGTAAAGGGTGGATCACTAAATCAGTGAAAGGGATAGTGGAAAGGCATGAGAACTTGGGGGGTTGTGAGAAAGTGAAGGAAAAAAGATCCTCTCTATTTCACCAACGCTGGACCTTCGTAAAAAACCAACACAATGCTTGTGACTGTTCGTGCTGTGAGCAAACACTGAAATATGACAAGGCATCAAGGCATGTTGTGTTACATGATATTCAGGCAGCTGCTGTGATGGCAGTTTCAATCCACCAACTGGAGCAATGAAACAAATCTGAAATGTAAAAGCTAGATTTCCACCAAAATATTTCATTAATATTACATGCATATTAGTCAGGGAACTCAGACTATTAATCCCCACAGCTACCCTAAGTCAGCCCTGAAGGACAAAGCAGCAACGCAGCTGCACAGATGGGGCTCAGAAGGTATTCTAGGTTTCAGTTTCCTGACTGAAGTATGCAAAATTTCTCTATCAATGTTTTGTTGGTGTATTTTCTTTGAAATTTGTTGAAGGGGAAAAATACACATTGTTTTTCAGAGGAATATAAGTATGAAATGACTGTATACCAACATATAAAGATAGCCAGATATAGACAAATCTGTGTGAACACCTACTAGTGGAAAGTTTCACTCTGTAGAACAGACTTCAACAATATGTTTTAGGTCAGAGGAGGAGAAGAGAGCTGAATCTTCTTCTGTCTTTGACTGCAAGTTGAGAACCAAGGAGCTTCCAAAGTTTATGCCACCCTTGAAACCTGGCTTGCACTTCTAACAGTCCCGTGGCCTGTCACTCGAAAGCCCCACCAGCCAGTCTGTCAGCAGAGTTGGTTGGCATAAGCCCTCACAGCAACAGTACCTTGCTTACTCAGCTATAATACTCTGCAGGTCCCACACCATGGGGGAGGAGGTTGACGTACACCCAAAAGTCACCCACTGAGGCTGGAGAAAGACATACTTCCAAGTGAAAGAAGAGAGGAAGCAGGTGAGCAGGTTTTGTCTGATTTAGCAAAACACCTTCTCTTCATGGAGATGACCCTTCAAAATGCTTTCAAATTTCCCTAGATTAAAGCAACAGAGATTAAGTCGAAAGGAAAGCAGCATCTGTCCATAAAACAGGATACACATGGGTAACAGATCAGCAGGTGTAAAGAGCACCTCACCAGCCTGCCCTCTCCTCATGTCTCTTTTTCTCACACACTCACCCACTCTTCCTTGAGCTGGGCACCTGCTTGTCCACTGAGGCAAGCCAATTAAAACTACAATTATCACAGATAGGAAGGAGACTTGGACAGCTACTACTTCCAGCTGGAACTGCACAGGGGCACTGAGTGTTGTCCCTCCTGGCCCTTCCTCCCGCTGGCTCCTGCATCCTCCAGGTCCCACAGTGTGGGGATGTCAGTCTGCCACCACAGCACACAAACTGCCCTGGAGCATGACAAGGTAACTGTCATTTTCCACCCTGGCTGCCACTATGGGTGGTCATGTTGGTGTCTGCTCGCATTTGCACGGTCCTAGATGCTGTGGAGTGTACAAACAGTTCCATATGGCATGAGGAGGGAGAGAATCATGCCAGCAGTGCATTACAAAGCTGCATTTATGTTACCATATAGCCCCTGGTCTGTATTTGTCTTAGCATGCTTATTAGAAGGATAAATGAGAAAAATCCTACTTCTCAGTTCATGAAAGTGCAGGAAGAGTGGCTGCGAGCAAGACTGTGTGCTTTATCTTGGGGTTTCTACCTATCACCCTTCTGATTGGTATTTGTCACATGCTTAATGCCCCTAAGGTCTTAATTTTTCATTTAAATAGCTTTTACTCCTTAACTTTCCAGGCTACCTTCTTGTTTAATATCTGATCTTTCCAGCTAATTAGTTGACTGCTATTTCTGAGACACTGTCAAGTTATTTACCTCACTGAACCTTATTAAGTTCCTCCCTCCACGCCCCCATCCACCCCCTGTCTGTCTGGTTTCCCCCTCTAGTCTAGCTGAAGTGACAAACTCTCTCCCCTAGCCAAACATTTGTTTTTACGAGATATTTTTATACCATCACCTCTTCCCTGCATCTCCCCCGCCTACCCACCACAAACATATGCTGTGGTGGGAGGACATACTGGTTTCACAAAATTTGCAATGTTAAGGTGACAAATTTCCCCTCCTTCAAGTATTTTTTTTAAGATCTGGTTTGTAAAATGCAAATGGTAATGGGTTAGTTTCTCTTTGTCTTTTTTACCCTGTGCATGGTGATGTCCTTCTTTGCTTAGAAGTCAGTGGAAGAGAAAACAAAAATCATTTGATTTATAGTATTCAAAATCTATTTATGCTATAATAAGATAGAAGACAAAAATAATATTGTCTAGATTGATAGATTTCTTTTATTCATCCCAAGAAAGACAGGAATCATGATAATTTCTGAGAAAGTAGGCAAATGTAACCACTTTACTGACTTCATTAGCTGGTCACAGTATGTTTTTCTCTATATTAAAATCCACATGCAGTCACATTCATGCAGTAAAAACAACCTCAAGTGCTCTAAGCTTCAGGCTTGGAACCATGGAAAACACGACTGTGGCCTTCATCATACCCAATTAGGGGCACATATACTCCGCAGTCATTCTGGTGTGGTGGATAAATGCCTAAGCCAGCTTTAAAGCAGGAGGAACAATTTAGTTAAAACAGCACAGAGCCCACACTGGGCTCAGCCACTCTAAATATTTACCATATTCTGAGCTGGAGGTTGCAGGGGCATGTATAGTACTACAACTGGAGAACTTCCAGTACCTACATTCACCACTGCAAAGCAAGGTCTGATGTGCTAAACATCCTGGTCATTCTAGCAGCATGCATGCACGGAATGGGCCAAATGAAGACTGTTTTTATAAACACTGAGTTTATGTGGCAGGATGACTGAAAAATGCTTTTTATATGGAAACTGTATCTGTTCAGCACACACTATTAGACTTTTTGAAGTGGGATAAAGTCTTATTCCTCATCCTAAGACCCAATTGAATACTATTCCAAAATGTAATCTGCATTTCAATTCACATTTTATGCAGAACTTTTAGTGCAGCACAAAACAACAAAAAAAAGCATGCATCCTTGTCAATTTAATCTTGTGACTTTATCTCATCTAAGAAGGGCAAAGAAAGAAATCTGAAAAACAAAACAGGGTAGGTCAACTCACTGCCAGCAGCAGGGGAACAAAATGGGAAAGTACTAAACAGTGAAATGTATTTATACTGTGCACCAACAGGCTCCAGAGGACAAACTGTTAGCAGAAGGAGCCACTCATAGCACATGCAAAACTCCTCTCAAATCAAACAGATATGGCTGTCACTGTGGGAAGCCAAGGAACAGAGAGAATGAAAGAGCGCGGAAAAAGCCCTCTCCACGCTGAAAACCTTTTGTAGTTAAGGGACTCGGAGTACATCATGGGTAGTGCCTTCAGTTTCACTGTGGTTCTAGCAAAGTCATCCGGGAGAAATGTCTGCAGAAAACCACCAGGAGTGAGCTAAGCAAACAAGAAGGGAACAAGCAAGTTTCTCAGTAAAATGTGAGGAAGTTGGAAGGAACTGGTTGTCTATTCCAAGAATTTTCAGAGATTGCCCTCTTCTGTATGATGAGGAAAAATGAGTAGAGGTCCACCAGACCATCAGGGAGGAGCCACTCACTCCAGCTGTCTGGGGATAGTTTGGCAAGGAAGAGGCATCCTCCAATCATTCTGGAGCTATCAGCCTCCAGGGCTCTGCTGGAAATAGTTCAGCACAGTGCAGTTCTTCTGGCTCTTAACTCATCACGAAAACCCTGGAACATACTCAGAAGCAGGTGATATTTACTTTGGAGCATATTCTTTTCTAGAAAAACAACATGAAGTCCTTGCATTAACACCCTTCTGTTGGCTAAAGATACATCCCTTTTCTGTATGCCATTTCAGATTAAGAAGTGACCTCTGCATCTCAAAAGAAGCATCCAAAGATGTATCTGCTGGTCCATGAGGAAAATATGCATACACACGAAGAGACTACTTCTCTCCCTTCTGGGTCACAGGACATTTTCCCGCATTAGACATTATCTGAACATTCACTTAGCAGTTGGACATGGCACAACTTAGCCTGAACCTATTCTCACTAGTGACAATCTTCACAATATTTCACTTTTCCCATTTCTCTCCCCTCAAAAGCCGCAGTGGAAAAGAGAAATGTATCTTTGGGACTGGTCTTTTGTCTTCAGTCCAGGTCACAGATCTTCTCGCCTCCTAAAAAGAGGACAAATGTATTTTTAAATTCAAGTGACCACAGCTCACGTGTACCTACCTGAGCTAGCCATGCAGTGGCCTGCTCATGTCCTGTTACCAACGTACCTGCATTAGCATGAGCTTGGCAGCAGCTGCAGAAACCAGCTATGCAGTTAAGAAAATGGTTGGCCAAGCAGCCACAGCGGTACCAAATGCAGTGCAGGCTATATGGAACAGCAGCATTTAAAACCTGGCTTAAATACATCTGCAAACACAGGCATTAGACTATCTTTCTTAATGTTTTCAAAATGTTCAGAGATTTTGGGTGAAAGATCTGCATCAGCATAAAAGCATTCCCAGAGCAGTAAACATACTTGGCTGGACCACTGCCTTTGCTTGAGCTCTGATTTGCTTCAAGTAAATGCAGTCATTTATTGCATGTTTCACCTTCTTGTGGAACAGCTGCTGTCTGCAAGGAGCCAAATAGCAGACAGACTCTCAGTCCTTGTGAGATACCTCTGGCTAACGGCAGGCATAGCTTTCCTCAGAGGCCAGCATGTCACTGAACAGTTGGTTTACTCTAAAATACCACACGCTGTAGGTGTTTCCAGCTGCCTCATGAGATATTTGTGTCAAAACCCATGTTCCTGAGGAGGCTGTGCATGAGCCATGTTTTATACCTGCCCCAGGAGCAGTATGGTTATTTTAAAGCAGTTCTTTCCATATCACAAACCAGAAAATTTAGAGAGAAATGACCAACTCTTCAGGGAAGGCACAAAGCAGAGTGGAAGCAGAGGCTTTGAGAGTTCATAACACTGCTTATCTTATGAGGAGAACATTTCTTTGCTAACAGGGAAGGATATGAAGAGAATTATAAATAGAGGAAGACCACAAGGAAGTCAAAGGGTTCTGGACAGTGGAGACATACACAATGAACAAAATGCAAACACTGGTTGGAAAAGCACTGAGGAATTCACGTTTCATTCAAAACACAGTAAGCCAATAAAAAATATTCAAAGGCAAAGGTAGATATGGCAGGAGCCAAAAGAATTTTTGCTGAAGAACTGTCAGAGGACTGAATGGAAAGTAAAGAAAGCAGGACTACCACAGGCTGTGGGAATTTGGCTGCAAGAATCCATGTCTGAATCATGCTGCTCACTACATAGGGAGCAGTGTTAGAGATGAGGTTGGAGGGCATCCTGAAGCTGCAAAAGAGACAAGCTGGAGCAAACTTTGAAATAGACAACACACAATGTTCCTTCAAAATATGGAATTGGTTAAGGTAATGTCTAGATCCTGTATAATGCACTTTTGGAGAAGGTGAGCCAGACTCTTACTGGTTTAGACATCTGTAGAGTTTGGTTACTTTCATCGTCTGCAAAAGAGCTGCTCTCAATTTATACTAGCTTAAGCCTTGTACACCCCTCTGCCCTCAGAATTACCTATCTTAGATTTAACCATAACAGCTTCAAGAAAGAGCAGAAAGTCATGCCAATCCAGCCAGGAATTCCTCTGTGCTATGTCCCACTCAGAGAAGTTTTGGATATAACAAACAGATAATGACAGATGGTGGCACTCACAGACCCCTGTGCTAGACTAAAGCCCAGCAGCTGAGGGTCTCCCTATATATCTGAGAGGGAAGGCTTACATCTATTCCTCCATTTCAGTTTTCAAAAGTTTGAGGAGAAAGAGCTGGGGGTTGACGATTGTTTGTTTGGGTACTTTTAATCTTGAGCCGAACTGCTTTCTTTTATTTTAACATGCTGGTTTTGCCTGACCAGTTTAGTGTAGATACAGGTTTCTTCATCCTCCCACCAAACTATCTCAGGCATCTTGCCCCACTTTAAAATAAAACAGAATAGAAATATCACTACCTTTTATTCAAGGCTGAACAGTAGGAGCTGCTTCCACAAGGGCAAGCTACACTCAACTAGGCAAACCATATCTGGCCTATGTAACAAGCAGAAGCTCCCCATCATCACTGGGCTCTGCACCTGAGGAGTTGTTTGCCTCAGTGTAATGCAGAAAACAGTTCTTGCACCTGCACCACACTGCCTGTAAGAACACAGCCTGCTCCAGGATTCACACTACCAAGCTGAGCTCCAAGAAGTGGGGACAAAGCAGAGCACACTTAAGGAGCTGATGTGATGAACAACAAACAGAAGTGGGATTGTGGCTAAAGGGAAATTGGGGACTCTCTATTCCTATGTGTACCTATACATTCAAGAAAAAGCTCTTACTCCTTTTAACAGACAGTATTCAGAGGATCACCTTCTCTTTAGGTAAGTACATAATATGAAGTGTTAGCAGGACACCAGGAGTGCGGGCAGAGAGCAAATGTGGCCAGCAACCATGGGCACACATGTAGTCTGTACAAGTCTGGTGCATCAATAAATGTGTAAAAGTGATAACAGCTTTTGCAGGAGAGGATTGATTACCAAAAGGCAAGTAAGGTGATCTTGTAATTGGTACACTCTACAGGCACATGGAAGACTATCTGGGACTAGAACTTGGATCCTTTACATCTTCATGAGTGTTGTAAACACCTAACTATTGGCTAGTTTTGGGGAGGGAACACACATTTCCTTATCTTTGCACAACAAAACCTTCAAAAGTTTTGTTTTCATCCCTGTGTAAAGAAAGGAACATAATTTTAAATCTCAGAATTTCAAGGAACAGAACGATTGTTTACGACACATGTTTGTAAAGAAAATAGTGCAGTTACGTCAAAGTTCGTAATTACCCTTACAGTACAAAGGTAAAGAGCCTTCAAACTAGACTGTTGAATTAAGAGCCAACAACAGCTACATTTTAACCTTGCATTCAAAAAAAAAACCCCAAAATTTGACCATAACTATAAGGAGGCCTACTTGCCCCATCTACTGGCCATTGGGAAAACAGGATTTACACTGCAATTGAAAGCATTACCACTGAGGCCACAATTCAGTCAATTCTCAGGTTATGATTTCTAAATTTAAACGCACGCGTAAGTGCTACTGAGGGTATCAAACACATCAGTGCTTCACTGAACTGGAGCCTGAGGCCAATTATTTAGCATAGCAGAAATAGAAATAACAAACAAAGAGAGAAATATAGTCTTTTCAAAGGAAATACTAGAGCAATCTATTCAGTAATGCTAGTTTAGTATTCTTGAAAAATTAAATAAATATGCCTTCTTTTGTTCTGAAGTGGGACATGGTAAATTAATGCTATAAGATGGCAGTCTGCAAGAACCCTTGTCACAAATCAGCCATATATACTGCAGCTCAGTAAGGTCATCAAGGTTACCATGCCATCTTACAGATTTTTAAAATAAGTATTTGTTTAATAAAGAGTTCGATAGCAAGTTAAGTTCCCTAAAGACCTTATATTTTTCTTCTCTGTATGCAGTGAATCCATCTTTCTGAAGTGGGTCTATTCCTTTGAGGAATGGGCTGATGTCCAAAGGGAAAACATAAAGTCTGGGTTGACTTAGTGAGACCTTTCACACTACCCTTGGAGGAAGACTTGCTGGATTTCTCGCTTTTAGCACATACCTCACTCTTATCATGTTCTTTAAGGGCAGTGCCTGCACTAGTACTGTAGCATCTCTCTACTCCATGACCTCCATGCTGGTTGCAGTTTCAATCAGATATGCCTAGAGAAAAGCCGCAGCCAAGGGAAAGACCATTAAATACCCTGGCAGCAAGCTTTGCACCAGGCAACCCAATATACCTGCAAGATGACTCACCATGAGGTCTTACACACAGCCATCCTCTCTCCATGTGACCCCAGCATGCCTCTGACAGTTTGCTTAGGCAGATATTCAGTATGCAACTGTATTTCCTGCAAGGCACATAAGCCTCCTGCTCAAAGGACTTCTGGGTCTTGTAGATTCTAAGCAGAAACAGGACTATCAGCACGTCTATCTCGGCCCAGGCATGGACGTTCAGAGAGGAGTTACTGTCACACCACAACAGAGAATGATGAACTGTCTTCTTCAGCAAGCAGAGCTCAGCACTGTCTTCAGGAAGTACAGGGGCAACCCTCTGTTTTGACGAGCTATGACCCTAGTTACCCAGGAAACTCTGTAAGAATAAACTGGCCACAACAGGGAACAGACAGTAAAGGCGGAGATGGAACAGCATCCCATCCCCACTGAGGCTCATTCAACTCGGGGATAAATCTGAGAAGCAAATATGACTACATTTAAATATATACTTTCCATAGCAGCCAGGGAAAGAAACCGTTGGCAGTAGATCTAGACCTGCTGGTAAACCAAGTGATGGGTTGTACATGAAATTTCATAAATTTCATAAAGTACATGGACTACCCTGAGGATCACCACAAAACGTTTGCTTAGACTCCTCCCAGAAGTATACTTTCAGGATGAGTTTTGCCCTAAAGAGATAGTCAAATGTTTCAGAAATTACTCAAGTCCAAATTCTATAATGCAAAAAAAAAAAAAAAGAGGACAACAGTGCCTTGGTACAAATGCTTGCACAGCCTCACAATTACAGTGTAAGCTGGGATCCAGCATTTCTAGATGACATCCCCAGAGGTCACAAAAAAGGCCGAGAGATTTTTAGCTGAAGTATGTAACATCTATCACCTCAGTTACCTAGAGACTGAGGTAAAAGAAATACTGTCAATGTCCAGAAGTATCTGCATGGAAAACCCACTGAAGACAGGTCCCAAGGGCTACCTCTCCAAGCTCTCCGAGCATCACAAGCCTGCTGAGAGGTTCCTCACAAGCACACAACTGCTTGGCATACTTGCACTAGACATCAGGGGAAGCAAACTGCTGACAGCTAAGGTGTCACACTGGACAGTGCACAGAGATGAGGACTACAGCAGTGCCCAGAACTGCTTGCAGGGCAAGCTGGTTCCCTCAAGAGCAGGTGTTTTGGGAGCCCTGTATCTAAGCTCATCCAATTTCCTCAACAATTCCTCATCTTCATGGGACAAGTAGCACCCCCTATGAGTACTTCAATTCTTCACCCTATCAAACACTGAGTAGTAGAAGAAAGGTCAGTATTTATACCTGCAAAAACAGATGCCAACTCTGCCTGGGCTTGTGAATTCACGCACAACTCTTTGTGCATAAAGACCTACCCAGCGAAATATAATTCCCAATAGGTCAGGATTCCTCCCTCCTGAGAGGATGCACAACATTTAGCTCCCTGAGCTTCAACCCTGTTATGCTGGGAGGACCCCCTGAGAGCAGCTGGTCATGTGGAAGCTGCTAGAAAAGGAGCCATAGCAGACAGCTGTCAAAGAGGCAACCTTGCTGAAGAAAGACATTGAAAGGATGCTGGCCCACCTTTAATGGCCACAGGGTGGTACTGCTCTCAAAAAGAGTCTCCACAGACAAGAGACAGACTTCATTAATTCTCTAGTCCCTCATGACAGACACCTTTGACAGACTAAGTTCTGGGAAAGCCCACTCTGTTCCCTATGAAAAACTAGATTTAGTCATCTGACTTACATCATGGGCCCAAAGCTTATTTTGTCAATCCAAGCTGATAAATAATCCTGAAACTGCCAAAAGAAATTGTTTGGCAAGAACTTTGAATACAAACCAAGCTCTAACTGAAAGCGACAACGATGACTGCAAATAAACCATTTATTCTTTCTTCACAGTTGCCATCAATGTACATGAGACAATCCTTAACCCACAACTTCCCATCTCTGCCCCATTTTCAGTGTTCAGAAACAATCCTCAATTCCTATTTGTGTTGCACTTGGCAGATTGAGGACCCTTTTTTCCTTCTTGTAAAACAAGGTGAATGAAACATCCTTGTTCCTCATTGTAAGTAACTGTATAATTAATTATGTTAGTAACATACAATACCTTTCAGGGGGGAAACATAGCACTGTTCTCTGAAGGAATTTTCTTGGTTACATAATGGAATCATATACAATTTGTCTTCCCTTTTAACTTTTTCCTGGGAAGAAAGTCTACGTTCTTCAGCTCTGAACTTAGGTTACTGCTTTGTTTTGGAGGTTTTGTTTAATTTTTTTCTTGTTTAGTAATAAGAATAATGCACAAGAAGAATACAAAGACAGGGTTCTCTGCAGACTGAACCATATATTTTATATCAAAAGAAAATTTGTTTCACTAGAAAATAAGCAGTCCAGAAAATGCTAAATGAGATGTTTTACTCTACATCTAGACACTTAGGAGTAGGAAACTATCCAGCTGACTAGATCCTGTTTTGGGGGTTCTTTTGGGACTGCAGGGTAAGTATATCTTTAGCAGCAGACATACTAAAATTCAAGACAAAAGAAACATGCAAAGCAACTAGTGTATCACTTCTTGCTACTACCACAAAGATTAAAAATATTCTTAAACATGTCACTCACCAGGAAACAAACATCGGAAGGAACTGGAAATCACTGCTTTGCCACCACTCAGCTCTGACACTGTTGCATTCCACCTCCCTGCAGAAGTCCAGCAGCACCTTTCCAAGCACCACCTACATCAGGGCACACTGGAATGTCCCACAGGCTCAGCCTGTGACATAAAACTAGGCACAGGTGCTGGAATCAGCCCAGGGCCCGAGTCCCAGCTGCCACATCTAAAATGATTTCTGGCCCAAGAGAAATGAGAGAGGAATGTTTGGAAAGACCTTGCGTGTAGAGGCTTTCCAAATGTTAGTAGCCCTCCTTTAGAGAACTAGAAATACTGACTAGGCTGAAGAGCAATAGATGGTGTGGACTGTTTGAGGTGTACTGGGGGGATGATTCTCTTCTTGTGGCAGACTGGACTGAGCAGCCCCCATTCCTTTGCTGGTGAGTTTACACAAACATGCCTGTGGCTCTTGCTTTGCTGGGTGGAGAGAGATGTGACTACCACTTATGCCCCACTGCATGGCTGCCTTCCCACTGCCAAAGCCCTTCGGTCAGTGAGGATTCAAAAGGGAGTATGGCTGACCAGTTCACCCAGAAATAGCTCCTCACCTCCCCTCTTCGAAAGCCTGTTCCATCCATACTTTCACTAGGAGCCCATTCTTTCATGTGCAGTGGGAAAAGTAAATAGAGCTCTCTAGATTTTCTTTGCTTTGAATGAGAGTGTTCATTGAACAGGCCCTGCTCAGGTAAAGACTAAGACTTCACCATGACCTTCCACTTCCTCCAAAATACTGCAGGCTGAATAGAGCCTCCTGGCAAGACAGACGAATCCAGTCACTGGCATCCAGATCCCAGTGTTGGTGCCCTCAAGAGAGAATAGGGACTTACTCTAGCACTCGTTTATTATGTCATTTAAGTAATGCATAGAAAAGGGACAAAAGTGAATCCTTGAATCACTGTAAGGATGTTTTCTCTCCAGGGCAGGCATGTTAAGTCCAGAGATACTAATACCACATTCCCTGGTATATTCTAACAAGCTTTGCACCAACACATGGGATGATACTTCCACCTACACTTCAGACAAGTACATACTGATTCTGCAGCCTTCCCAGAGACAATGATCTTGTGTACTGATTTATCTAAGATTGAGGAACTAGAGTTACAAGACAGCACATAATCCTGAGACACCTTCACACCAAATAATCCTTAGCACCTTGATTTGACTGTGGAGTTAGCCCTGCTTTGAGCAGGGAATTGGATTAGATGACCGCCATTTCCAGTGTCATTTCCAGTGTATAGTCTGTGATTTTGTGATACAACTGCTTTTGAGACAGCACATCTGTGAAGAAACAATGGAAATACATCAGATTTGGGACTGAGGGTTCAATTACAATTAACATAATCCTGGCAAAGATTGTTGATGACCCTTGGGATCAATGAAATATAAACAGTGGAAGAACACTGGACAGATGCCTAACATTCAGAGAAGACTTGTGGGATTAGGATTTCACTTCATTTGAGGCAAAGATATCCTTTCCTGTGCATAATACCTCTTGAGAAACTCCCTGTCACTTTCTACAACAGCAAATATACAGCAACATTGTACTAAACATAATATTTCCCCAGATATCCAGAAGTTGCAAATATAAGTGTATATATTCCTCATTGTATATGAAGTATCACTGTGATGTTTTCTATAATGATACAAGATGGTCAAGCCATTAGCATGATGAGGAAGACTTCCAACATAACAGCTAGCGTTCAACACAGAAATATTCATAACAAGCTGTCCATAAAGAATACACACTTGGAATATGCAGATGATTTTAAGGGCTGCCCCTTGCTGTGTTTCAGGAAGAGATGTTTAATGGCAACAGGATGGTCAACACATTAACTAACACTAGAGAACAGAGGGTATGACTCCTGTGTCCATCCAGGTAAAATTAGAAAAGCAGACATAAATATTATCATACCTCTTGTATACAGTAGAGGTACAATTTCATAAGTATTTCATACACAAAAGAGGCTACTTACTCGGAACACAGTGTTGAAAATGTCAGAAGTTATTTTCAGATAGTTGGGATCTGATAGCGCTGCTTGGGATCTATTTCAGGACAGAGTGAAGAAGATTGCTATACTGTAAGTAGGAACTACCATTTTTTCCTTGATTTATCTTAAAAACTGCAGAGGAGACAAAAATGTTGAATCCTGAAAGAATTAAGTGATTGAAGCCTCCTATCTGTTGTAGATTTTTGCCCTAAGAGCCATGTTCCTAAGCAAGGCAGTCTTACATGTCTCTTTGGAATTAAACTGGTTTTGTGGTTATGCATTTCTGTACTACCAGCAGAATACTTAACATGGACACTTCTGGTACTAGAACTGTCTGCGTGCGAACATAGGTAGAAAAAAATCATCTAGGAGATGAGAAACTTTACACAGATTTAGGGCTAGAATTAGAACCCGGTTGTGAAGATTCATGGTAGTTTCAACAGAGAGTTGCATGCCACCTTATTCTATCTTGGAAGACAGACAATAAATAATAGGAACAAAACATCTTTTGCTCTTCTGAGACTTAGAGATGAGCAGAACTTCATCTAGACGATGCCATCATAGGAAGATTCATGAAAAAGGACGGGCAGAGTGACTGATGGTAAATAGGGCATGAAATGGGATAAAGACATCCTTAGAGTTTGTAGGATCCAACAGGGCATACAGATCATAATCCAAGCAGTTCCCAAAGGAACACCCCAAAGGATGTGACACTTCACAAATGTATCATGAACTGCCATCAGCATCATTCAACCGAAACTGGTGGCACAATTGAAAAATTATGTTTTTACCTTTATCTGTATCTCTTCTGTGATTCCAAAGGATTGAACTAAAGGGAAACTTCTTATGTTCTTCAAAGCAGTTATTATCTGGTTGTCATGCCTGCCTTGTTTGGAGCCTTTCTATGGAACAGGCACCCAATGACCTGTGGAAACCAGAACTAGCTGTGAACGCTTTTGCACCCTCCTAAATAATTTTGCTAACGAATGCAGATGTGACAATTCACTTAATCCCATTTTGTCAGTGGGACTTGCTCACTGCCTCTCCTCTTCTCCAAGTCTGATAAGAGACAGTTTTTATGACTAAATAAATCCATTCTTGTCTTCTTGTACTATTTATGGCAATTTTCTATTAGCCAAGCCTGGTTTTTCTGAGTCAATAATCAGTGAGAAAAGACAGGATGATTATTAACTTCTGAGCTTTTGAAATTGATACTAGCAAACATCTCTCCTTCCTGCCTGGACTCGGGAGGCAGGTCACTCTCCGATGTTCAGGTACTTCTAACAGAATGGTTAATTTTAAGTGCAGCACGATGCATCCACACAGACGGAATATGAGAATGTTCAGGTACTTCTCTGGAAAACATCTTTCTACCTGTTCGTTCCAGAAAAGCACACAAGAATCATAGCAAACTGTGACATAAAGAAAAGTGGGAACAGTGAAAAGTCCCAAAGTAGAATATGTCAGAGTATTCATTGTACTACCTAATCAGGTAACCAGCTTGTCAACCTGACAAAAATTCAGGGGATATATTCCCTCTGGACTTTAGCAAAGCATTTGGAATGATGTCACATGGGAAACAATTAGTAGCTGAAAGAACTGTAAGCCAAGAATGAAATCAGCTAAAAGCGGAAATGACAACTGGGAAGTCATTGGCCTGGATGGATTTTACTGGTGGCATTCCTCAAAAGACTGTCCCAGCACAAATTTAACATAATTCTTCGGCACAAAAGTCTAAGTACACTAATAAAACTTTCTGATTAAACAACTTGAGAGGCAATGTCAGAGCAGAAGAATAGCTGGAATGGTAGCTATGGGACAAAGTTTAACTGCTAAGTGCAATAAGGAATAACAAGTTTTTGTAAAGAACCAAAAGCTTGTCAACTGAAAGCAACCAGGAGGAATTCTGAAACATATTGCAAGGATTGCCAGACTTCCAAGTATGGGAATGTGTCCCTCAGATCCTCACAGTTCCTTACAGGCTCCTTCATTTAATGGTGTTGCTGGCATTGTTGCTTTGATCCAGAAGCACAGAGAGGTAGGCAGGCAAGCAGCAGAGGCCACAAAGTCACACAAGCCATGTTCAAAACATACAGAAAATGCAAGGAGTAGAAATTGTCCCAAAGGTTCTTAGGTGGGACAAGGTGTTTTGGATTGAACGACGATAAGAAATTCTTTGTTATATGGAACATCCAGCAAGCCCATGTCAGCCACTCTCAGGATAATTATAAACACCAGAGGAAGACAGAAGCAGACAGTGAAGATTCTAAGACTAGCTGCTTTCCAGGCTTCAGAGGACTCCTAATGGTACTGTTCAGCCAGAAACGGTACAAGTTACAGTTCTTGTATGAACCTTCCTCCTACCTGTAGATGTGAGGAGTTATGGATCTAGAGCTGGGCTGCCACAATCACTGGCACCCAAAAATTCATGTAGAATAGATAAGGGAGCAAACACTTCTGGTTAATATCCATAGTGGAATATATTCCTAGACTGTGCCTGAGCCATCCACTTGGGGGTCGCTGAGAACTCCTCCTACAGGAATTTCTGAAGCAAAGGGAACACCTTCCTCCCCTACCTTGACTGGCATTGCTGATATTCACCCTTCTGAACTATGGAAAGAAGCTGACAGGAGCCACCTTTCCCTGTGACCTGGGGCCCAAAAGACAATTTTCAGCATGAGGTTCTTTCCAGCACAAATGATTCTGTGATGCTAGGCCTCTTAAAGTAGACTAGAGAAAAGGACAGCTATATAATTCCTCCTCGGATGCTCGCTTCTCATGATAACCTTTGTCTTGCCTAGGAACTTTCTTTAGATAGATTTTCTTCCAATCTGCTGGGGAGGAAATGTAAAAGACGTCAAGGGCATACCGATTTGCTCTCCAAGCTGAAGAGCCTACAAAGGGTGTACACCAATGGATTTATGTCCCACGTTCCTCATGCTCCCATTCAACTGAACACTGTCTCCTCTTCATATCCACCACTTCACTTCCAAGGGTTCCTCTTGGGCTACAGGAGGAACACTCTTCCCAGCAGTATCTCAAGTTCTTTCGCACCTCCATTCACGGTGCCCCAACCTCCTCTGCTCAGTACCTGTAACTCTTAGAAGGCTTTCTGTTGTTTTTTTGGCATGCCAAGGTCAGAAGGGAGGACCCTTCTGTTAAAGAAAAAAAGGGAAATAGCAACTCAAAATACTGAAAATTGCTGAGTCTCAAAAAATTGCTGAGGCACCTGGGCTACCAAAAAAAGCTGACCAATTTTCTGCTTTTTTGTACAGCTGTACAAAGCATTCACGTTGGGTTGAAATTCAACTTGTATTTTCAGTTCTTCAAAAAAATATTAGTATTGTGAAAAACAGATAAGTTTTCTGTTTACCTCTCAAAATATAAAATTTCCATTCTCAGAACTTAGTATTTCAGCAGTATAAAGATCTGGGAAATGTCATTGTTATTTCCTTTTGAAGAAGATTCTTCAAAACATTTAAAATTCCTGGAACCAAAATATCTGATTCTCACTCAAATTCAGAACTGTTTTTCCTAACCTTGAAGAAAACTTCTCAGACAAGAAAAAGCTATCCTAGAACATCAAAAAACCCCACACTCCTGTATTTACCTTCAATTGCAAAGAAGGGGAGCAATACTTAATGGCTATTTTACAGATGGAACTGAAGCTCAAAGGCTAAATTACTTACCTGCTGCCAGACAAAAACGTGGTGGAATATGGAACTGACTACAACAGTCCTACTTTCCAAGACAGTGTCTTAAACACTGCACCATTTTTCTTGCAAGGCCCACACGGTCTGCACTATGGAGAAAGAGACCTCGGATCACAGGTCTGACCTAAGCTTTGACCTGAACTTTGTGTTTTGCTCTCACCTGTTGCACATTGTCCACATAGAAACAGTGTATACTCCACAGCACTTTCTCAGAAGTTGGAGAATAATTTCCTTCCACTAGTAAATAGACTTTTTGGGTTGTGTGGCACAACAGAAAAAGCCAATACAGCTTTTCATTTACTGCTGCATCTGCATGTTAACATGAAGGTCAGTAGGAGTGTACACAATACAGAGAAAATGAGTAGTTAATTATTGCTAGGCTGGAAGAAGGGAGAACACATGCTTTAATTTGTTTTAGAAAAGAGCAAATCATGAGAATTGTTTCTTCTGGGCTGTTTTTTTCATAGGAGGACATACATAGAATAAAATTCATGATAACTGGAGGCTATCTGATGTGCTTTGAGTATCACAGATAAAAAATCCCCTCTCATCATTTGGAATAATCTCAGTAAATAATTGCAATATTCAGCAAGAAAAATCCCACCTGATTTTTTCAAAATCCCATGAGATTTTTCTTGCTGAATATTATACTCATTAATTGAGATTGCTCCTTCTCACACGTGTATAATCTGGCAATTTGCCCATATCTTTTGCCATATTTACTCCTTCTCAAGTGTTTGTACTTGAGGGTTTCATTACATCATCAACAATCTGCAGTGCTTCAAAACTAAGCTGTGTTTAGACCAAAATGCTACGCTTGCTCTTTATGGAACAAGTTTTAATAATTTCAAAACATCAGCATACAACAGGCCCAAACCTAGTACAATCAGTTCCTGTTGGGATGTCAAACCACTGTTTAAAACTTTTCTTCAGTCCTTCAAGGGCTGAAGGTATATTTGCAGTTCGCAATCCAGCTACAATAAATAAGCAAAATGAATTCATGTAACAGGATAGAGATAACTTCAAAAATATTCTAAGAAGGCATTTTTATCAAAACAATCAGAAAAACTTGCCCAAAACTAGTAAATTTAGTTGCTTTGAAGAATACAGGCCTAGTCCCACCCAATCACCGAATTAATCGTAGTTGGAGGTTATGAAAGTAGTGAAGATCTCTTACTTCCAGAGCAAGGTAAGAGTCCTGGAGAGCACACTACACTGAACTTCACTTGCCTTTGGTACCTGGAAGAAGAGGCTAAAGTCAAGCATCCACAAGCAGAACAAAGCATTGTATCAAAGCCAGCTGCAGGGCTAGAACCTAACACACGAGAATTGGGCAAGTCTCCAGGCAAGCAGCACATGCCAGAGCAATCAGCAAATTTCAGTGTAAATTCTGGATAATCATTGCAGTATGTACCTTGCTGACTTTACGGTTTCATCCAGACAGAAAATTTGAAAAAGACATTCACTATCCCAATGCTTTAAAGCCACGGTCCATCAGCCCACTTAATTAGGTGGAAGGTGAGTGGGAAGAGATGCTCATTAATGCCAATGTACACCGTCCCTTCAGCAGTACTCAACTGATATAAACTGCTGTAAATTCTGTACAAATTGGCAATTACAAAACTTAGCGAGCTTTTCTGCACCAGAAGGAATTTGTGATCGTGACCAACAGGCATGTCTAGTTCTAGAAATGCCGAACAGCTGAGTTCAGGTACTCAGATGTTTTGCAACATTTAAGTAATATGAAGGCAAAAGGCTCGGCAGCTGCCACCAGCAGCCACTGTACAGAAGCCATCTAACATTTTTCTAGGCAAGACACAGACTCAGCAAATTGCTCAACTTCCCAAAGTAAACGAGTAGCAGAGATTGTCTTATCTCTTAACCCCAAACTACGTAATTTCACATTTTCTGTCGCATCATTTATACTGATGGTTCCACACTACCACGACATATGACTTTTAAGCATTTGTGTCACCAAATGACAGAAGCTGCGTAATGGAAAAATTCCCACATTCTCTGAAGAATCTTTGGTTTGCAGCTTGTTAGTTATAGATGGAGTATCTGCATTTTAGCAATGTTTTATTTTCACTGAGCAGGTATTTCAGATGAAAAAACTTCGTTGAAATGGTCTGATGCATGAATGTTTTGTTCAAGAAAACAAAACCCAGGCTCCCTCATTTCTTCAGTCTCACTGAAGAAAGGCTCAAATGATAAAAAAACCTCTTTTTCAGCTCTATTCTTTTTGCAGCAAACACTGAATTAGTTTTGTGACAATGTTGCTCTGTTGTATGCAGTGAACTTCAGACTGAAAGAGGGTGGGTTGAAATGAGATACCAGGAAGAAGTTCTTCACTGTGAGGGTGATGAGGCATGGGAACAGGTAGCGCTGAGCAGTTGTGGATGCCTGGAAGTGTTTTAAGCCAAGCTGGATGGAGCTCTGAGCAGCCTGGTTTAGTGCAAGGTGTCCCAACCCGTGGCAGCAGGGCTGGAACTACATGAGCTTTAAGGTGCCTTCCAAGCCAAACTGATCTACGATCCCTACACTGAATGAGTACACTCCCTCTGGCTCCAGCCATCATGCAAAATGACCTGTGAACTCAAAGGAATCAAGCATGGCCACATTTTCCCAGCAAGCAAACAGAAAATATTCTAATGCTCAGAGTGATAAAAACTCCGAGGAGTTGCGTCTGAGTGGGAGAGTAATGACAAAGACTGGTAGAAATAGAATAGCGAGTAGCAGAATGGCAGTTTGGAAAATAACACTGTAAACATGGAGCCTTTCATCCATAGGTTGTCCCAATAAAAGTGTGTGATGTCCAAAAAAATGACAAACATCTGCTAACATTAGGAATAACATTCTGCACATACATTTTTCAAAACATACAGGATCCTTCAATGATCTTTAAAATATTGTGTCATAATTCCACTTACTTAACTACATTAATTTTCTCCAAGTTGAGTCTGTTTTGCCTGCTAAAGTAACTGGTAAGAAATTTCCTTGGGTTTATCCAGACCCAAGAGCTCTGTCATTCTATTTACTACCCTTGTCCTGTGGGCAAGCAGGAGTAAGAATGGCCAGGGGATAGCGGGCAGGCGGCCAAGGTGCCTTCCACACACACTTGCAAAACAATGAAAAAACGTACACATTGGTTTAAAAATTTTAATGTACAAGTTTACACTCACCATGTTGTAATTTTCAAACTAGGGAGGAAATTGCAGCAGTCTGTATGATTTACTCTATCCATAATTTACTCTGCAAGTATCTACAGACTCAAAGAAAATCCTTTTTCCTTTTCTCAAGGAAATAAATATTTCATTTCTATACTCAATAATCATTCAGCTTTCTAACACTCTTTTAGCTATGCATCAGCATTCTTTCTGAAAAGTAGCATTTTTATCTCTTAGGATTCCAACCAGTAGCCTTTGTTGCTCCTCACGTGCCCACACAGCATATTCAGGATTCTCCTCCAGTGACACCCAAAGACACACTTCAGTGAAAGAAGAAGCAGCTGAAGACGCCCATCTTCAGTTTTGCAATACACCCAGCCGCCAATTACTTTCTTCCAAACGGATCCGACCACACTTTTAACCCTACAAATCAAATATCAGAATACCAGCTGTTGATAATTTAGACTGTTGGAGGAAAAACAGGTCTGCTACTCCAGCTTTGTGTATTAAGCAATGAAAGAAGCCAACAGTTTCTGCACTGAATTTGCAACTCTGCTTAAACTTGCAAAAATATACAGAAAGACAACCTCATCTTGATCTTAAACTTCAGATAATGGAAAAATCTATCACATTCATAGGTAAGGTGTTCTAATATTGTTGGATCAATCATTTAGAATTGCACCTAGCACTTAAATTTGTCTACGCTTCCTTTTCAACTAATGGATCTCGTAACTTATCAGCAGCTAAATTCAGATGAAAAGAGTCATTAAGTACCTGCATTTTGGATAAATGAGCCAGTCCAATCCTCTTGAATGTTTAGTAAAAAAGACAGGTTCACGAGACCTTTTTCACAATACCCTTCCTACTTCTCTTCAGTATTTCACCAACTTCCCTGGAAAGCATGTCCTGCACTTATGATCTAACCAATGTGTGTAGTAAAATCATAGCTTTAATCCTATTTGATTTTCACCTGCTGCTGATGTTAGGCTTTCTCAAAAACAAAAGTACATTACCCGTTAACATATTCAGATATTACATGTTTCATCAAGACAGGCACTCTCACATCTTTAATCAAGAAATCCCAGGCTTGCATAATGAACAGCCACTCCATTTACCATTATGAAAAAATGAACTATCAAGGATAGTCTATTATACTTGAATTTTACTTCCCTCATATGCTTTTTTGAGCCTTCCACTGTCAACAGCAAGGATCCAAAAGCTATTAGCACTGCATTCCAAAATTTCCTTCATGCGTAGTGGATTTCTGCATGGCCCATCCATACATGAGGCCAGAAGGCACTGACAAAGTGCTGATGAACTGTGTTTCAGCAGAGTTCAGTATTCCACAAAACTAGGGTGCAACATTGCTCTTTATAGCTCCAGTTCAGCCTATCCATGGTTCTTGTTTGCTCTGAGCTGGTTCAGAAGTGGAAAGTGGCCTCTGCTTAAGAAAGTGTGAAGACAACAGAAACTCTGCAGCTTATTTGGCCAGTTAAGTCATTTTAAGATGAGTTTCAATACAACTCAAAGTGAGGAATTAGTCTGAAAAAAATAATTTAATGGCAAGTTTATGAAATGTATTTTCACTCAAAGTATTCTTCACTGTATTATTTAAATCCATATAAATATTCAGGCCTTACTTCCAGAGGGTCTTTATAACAATCTATGCAAACAAATAAGTGTACCTGCAGGCTGAATATCCTCTTGGACAACACCAGCTCGGTTTATTGACTGTTCTTTCTCTGGAAAACAGAACAGAAAGAACACATACTAAAAAACAGAAAATACCAGATATCTTGATTGCACCCAATAAAATGATCTTGAAAATTTTATTAATTCTCAGTGCTACACAGTAAAATTCTGTTGAGTATCTACCTACAGAATGCAAATGTAGTATTCCTACTTCACTGAGAAACTAATAGCTAGTCTGTTTTGAGAGACTGCAAGCAATAAGATAATCATCTTAAAAAAATGCCTACTGTTTAATAAATATGTCAAAACACCTGCCATGGTGCCAGCACTTAAGGAATGACTAGTACTTTTAGAAGGTGTCATTCATATGCTTGACATAAAATTAGTCAAAAGATGTTTTTTTCTTTTGGGTGATTCCCCTTTTCAGGCCCTGGAAGATCTTGCAAACAGATTTCACGATAGCACCTACAAAACTACTGCTTGTAAACTTTGTGAAATTCAGCATGTGAGGGGTATTTTCCAATACACTGGGCCTGTCTCAGGCTTTTCTTTTTTCTTTAAAAGATTCAACCACCACCACAAAGAGAAATGGAGAAAACGATACTATTTTCTCCTTTTCTTTCACTTCCAGTTACGCACTTCACCACCACAGTGGTACTCTGAAGCAGGAAGTCAAAGCTCAGGTGGATTAACCTTTTGCCCACACCACTGAACTTTTGAGGCCTTCAAAAACCTGCAGGGTGAGCATTTCCAAAGCCAGCTCAGAACTAAGCTCACCTTAAAACTGAAATTTTTCATTATCCTATCCCACTGGGAATGCACTGGCACTACATGTTACCAGGCTGTCTAGGTACAAGCCTAATGCTACTGGAGACCAGCAGTAATACCACAGTAATTGATTCTCCTTGCAAGCAGACAGGCACTAGAGGCGCATCCAGGTTCTCCAGTCCTGATCACTGAGCATGGTAATTCCATTTCATCCTTTTCAGCAGACAAAATCTCAGGGACCTGGCTAATTTCAAAGGAAAAGGCACAAAACCCAGAAAGGGAGAACAGAATAGATCAGGGCAAGGAATGAGTCTTCCTGTAGGACATGAAGGAAAAGGATATTCAGTCTTGAGTGGAAACTTAGATTAGCAGAGAGACAGGAACAAAACTAGGAACTAATCTGAGAGTTCTGGGGACACACTTGGGTTGAGCAGCAGGGGGTGTTAACTGGTCAGGCAAAGAAACCAGTGCAAAAACATAAGAGACGATAAATAAAAAGATAGGACACAAAACAGTCAATAGGGAGACTGCTGCGGGGCCTGCAAACAACTTGGAAGACAGGTGAGCCAAAAAAAGGACAAGGAAGATTCAGACAGTGACAGGAGAGCCACCTCACAGGATGGGGAAGGAACAGTCTCTCACAAATCAGAAAATCTGTGAAAATGTCACAAAGAACAGCTGTCAAGCCACATGTCCAAGGAGGACATGCTCCATTAGGTCTGTCCCTTCCTTACTGCCACGCCACATTTCTGATATAGTATTCTGATATAAGCAAAAAAGATTTAGTAACAAAGTTTTCAAAGGGAACACAGAGTAGGAAACATAATTGTGGGAAGTTTCACAAACATAGCATCCTTGAATAAAAACCTGCTTGTAAGTTAAATTTCACTTGAACTGTGATGCAAGGCCAAAGCTCCTCCAATAAGAAGTTTATTAATCAGTAAGTTTATCCTTTTTTCTTTTTCCTTCCTAGAAATCTTCAGTTGTCTTGGCAGATTAACCACAAATCATATTATCAACCTGCTTAGTTCCATAAAAAATTAAAGTGAAGGGGCAAGGCTGGTTGCACCAGAACTTCCCCCCCATTTCCTTTGGCAGTTTTTCACAGAAGTTGAGGACTAATGGGTGCTCCCCCTACGGAGCACCTGCCTGGAGCCTCTGAGGCTTCACACCTGGAGCCGCAGGCGCCTTCCAGGGCTTCCCAGATAGAGTCAGTTGTGGGCTTTTGCAGGTTTTCCTGGCAGGTGTTTCTGACAGGAAAGTGGGGTTTTCCTCAGGCGTCAGTTTCAGAGACTCTACAGACTGAGGCCAGCTCTAGCAAATCGTCACAACTGGTTGCCAAGTTTTAAATTAGATGTTCAACTGCAGCTGGAAAACGGAATTCAAACAGCTCATAGAATCATTGAATAGTCTGGGTAGAAAGAGACCTTTAGAGATTATCTAGTCCACCTCTCCTGCACGGAGCAGGGACATCTTCAGCTAGAGCCAGTTGCTCAGAGCCCTGTCCAACCCGATCTTTAATGTTTCCAGGGATGGGACACACACCACTCCTCTAAGCAATCTGTTCTAGTGGTACACCACCACTATCATAAAAAAAAATGTATTCCTTCTATCTACTCTGAATTTACTCTGTTTAGTTTAAAATCATTACCTCTAGTCCCACTGCAACAGGCCCTACTGAAAAGTCTGCCCCAGCTTTCTTACAAGCTCTCTTCAAACGTTCTACAAGGTTTTCCCGAAGCCTTCTCTTCTCCAGGCTGAAGAGCCCCAACTCTCTCAGCCTTTCTGCACAGGAGAGGTGCTCCATCTCTCTAATCTCAATTTCTTCAACTTCATCTCAAGACTCTAAGGAGCAGCTGAAGGATGTTCTTAATCACGTCCTGGCCAATAACTTGAAATATTTCTCCAAACGTGCGGTATTATTTCGGTTTTCAGGTATCTCCTAGACGAGCAAAAAGCCCCTCGGGAGTCACGCACCGAGCAGCAGCCCCGGCACCCCCCCAGGCCCGGGCACAGCGCAATGGCCGGGCCGAGTCAGCTCCCCCCACGCAGGGACTCACTGTACTCCTCCGGCAGCAGCAGCGGCCGGAAATAAATGGGGTAAAAGGCGGCTCCCACCACGGCCACGAAGGCGCTGAAGATGCCGAGCGTGCGGGCCAGCCCGGCCATGGCGCTGCGGCCGCGGCGCGGGGCCCGCGCGGAGCCCTCGGCACAGGCGGGAGC
>WBMY01013606.1:745212-930979 GCA_013397315.1 Donacobius atricapilla | reverse complement strand
GCCGCGGCCGCCTCTCGGGGCCGGCCCCCGGCTGTCCGGCCTGGCTGCGCGCCCGCCCCAGCCCCCGGGTCACGCTGTCTTACTGAGCTGGCGGACGCCGAGTCGCCACATCCAAGTGTTAAAGCTTTCTGCCCTGCGTGACCGTAAACTTCTAGAGTGGAAAGATTGGGGAGGCCTTTGACATCTGCTTACAGATGCGCGTCTGAGCATAGTGCTGCACTGGCTTATGGAAACAACCGTGCTCTAGGGCCGTTTATTAAACTACTTTTTCACCTTTTTTGCTGCTAAGCATAAGCTGTGGTCAAAGTCTTTGCGTGCCTGTACCGTGTTGGTGCTGATGGAGAGCAGCAGATCGACACCCCTTTTTGTCATGTCTTCTTTCCACAAATCTTAAAAGGTAGCGTGACGCGTTTGTCATTTGCAGGTGAAGGACTGTGGTTATCTTAAGGTTTTGTGCAAACAGCTGCAGGTTTCATAGGGTTATGGGGAATTTCTGAAGGGCTGAACTCATCAAGGGTCCTGTTGGGATCTCCAGCAAATGAAAGAATACTTGCTCAATCATTTCTGTATTATTATACTACTGAAAATACACCGTTTCCCAACGCTTGCAGTGTTTGCCTCCCACATTGATTTTTATCCCAAGATCTGATGGGATGATGTGGGCTGATTCATTCAGATTCAGCAGGATTTGAGAAAAGAAAAAAACCCAAAACATTTACAGCTTTAATGGCTAAGTTGCCCCACGCAACAAAGCCTTTATGTCTGTCTTGTTGAACTTAGCCTAGTTCATGATAATACTTTGAATTAACATAGCTGGCCTCTTTAGTGTGCTGGGAAAGTTTTATATTTAAGTCTCATAATCACATTCAGTGTATAATCTTTTCGTTCTTGTTCTATGTCACAGGTGATGCACATTTAACTCTACCTTGTCTGATATATCAGGAAGGGAAGAGGGTTCCTCACCAAATAGAAACATTTAGATTACGCACTCTCTATATGCACTGTGTAGTGGCAACCAAGTGATAACAGAGACTCAACTGTGCTCTGGAAGTTTACGGTCTGCAGTCTCTGCCAGGCCTCCCTCATTGTGGAGTTGTTCAGGGTTCTTTGCTCCATGCTGTTTACTGCATGAGGCTCCAGAAGGGTTTGTTAGGTGGGATGTAACAGCAGACTCAAATATACTTCATGCATTTTGGCAGCACAGGCCTCAAGTAATACCCAGGGACCAAAGAATACAAAGTAAAATGAGTAGCCATTTAGCAGATCAGGCACTACGGGAAAGGCAGAGCTGAAGCTAAACTTAGGCATCAGCAATTGTGTTGCATTGTGCTTAAGTGCTCTAGGAACATCATGGAAATTGTTCCACAAAGAACTGGCTTTGGGTTTCAGAGCTTACTGCTTTGTGATCCCCACCACAAAATTTCTGCTGTTCACTGGAAATCACATTAACATATTCATACACTGCTACATATTTGTTAATGAACTGTGCCGGACCCAAGCTGTCATTGCTGGAGTCTAGTTGCCATCTCTCTGTATTGGATAACCACTGAGAAAATTGAGAGCTGTTTATGTGTGTTTTGACAGTAAGTGCATGTGTGTGGTATGCACACATTAGTACCCTATGCTTTGTAGTATCTACCTGGTAGACTTTTGCATCTTGTGATAACCACATGGCATTGTGTTCATAGTATATTGCCACCTTCCTCATGACACAGTCCCCCTCTCTCAAAGATTAAGCTACTTACAAGTAGTCTTTATTGTAAGATCAAGAAATATGAATGATAACTGTCAAGCACAAGAGGTTTAGGATATGTTGTTGCTGCTGCTATGGGCTTTTAATGCTTTTGGAAGCATTTAAACCAAAGAAGAATTGTGTTGGAAATGTAAAAGAATAGTATCTTTTGTCAAGTCAAGCTCTGAAAGGTACTCAAATTATTATTAAAATCAAGGCTCTCTCATCAGCTTTTATCTCAGTATTTGTGTATATGTGTTATTCCAGTTTATGGCAGGCAATATCACATGTGTTCCAGTGGATACCAACCTCCTATTGCTATTCCTTTTATCGCCCCTCCAGTTGGCATAATTTTTACAATATCACAAAATTACAGAATATTCTGAGTCGTAAGGGACTCGCAAGGATCATTGAGTCCAACTCTTTAAGTGAACGGCCCATAAAGGGATCATACCCATGACCTTGTCATTATTAGGACCATGCTCTAACCAATATTCATTTTGTGGAGTGGGAAATAAGACAGAGAGGAAGGCTGTCACTGATGAGACTGCCTATTGTAGAAAGCCAAAATATTGAGTAGCATAGCGTTTTTTGGGGTTTTTGCAATTTATTTTGTTCAAGGGGTAGAACTTGGTGCTTACATGTGTTTATCACTGTTCAGCATCACTGCACATCTCGCTTGCAGTGTCTCTTCTCGGGTACAAGAAGATAAAAGAGCATTTGGTTGCAGTTATGGAAAGTGGTTTAAGTGACAAGTTCCCTAGGAACACTAAATAAATCTAATGATCTGGAGCTACCCATGCTGCTTGCAATGATATCTAGCTTTTTCATCCAAAAGTTCCCTCATTCAGTTATGTCTTCCAGTGTCTGCCCTTAATAAAGTCAAGGTCTTGAAGCAAACCACACCTCTATGCATAGTTGTGTTCCACTAACAACTCTTGTGTCCTTTTGCACCTCTAAGGAGGCAAAGATCTGGGGAAAAAACAGCATTTGATCACACAGGTGGTCAAAAAATCCAAAAATCCTCATCTGTAGAAACCAATAAGTAGTATAGGACTTAGTTCTGACTTTTTGTAATACTTACCCTTCACAGGTCTTACTGGCTTGATGTTTTTTCAGTATAGTTCTCAAGGAGTGTCAACATCTTCTTAAGAAATAAAAAGCAAAATAGTTTATCATTAGGGACTTTTACTGATCCCTGTTTTGGATTGTGGGCAAGATCTAGTCCTTCCGGTGCACAGCACATAACTTCTGTGATTAGAAATGTACTAATGACTAGGCCGAACCTTTTGAATATTTTGAAAAACACAGTGGAAAAGCCATCAATCCAAGATAGGTATCCAAGATGAATTTTATTTTAATTTGTTTAATCTTTGTAAAGTTAAAAGTTACCCAAGATAGATCTCATTTTGAGCAATCTTAATGACTATCTTGCCTGATAATCCTAGGTGACAATTCTGAATATTTTAGGGGACCTGGTAGAGCCGCTGTGTTGGTGGCTTGCCCTCAGAGCTGAGTAATTCCCAGTATCCTTGGCAGTACATCAAGCTGGATGCTGACTGCAGGGCAGAAAGAAAAGAAGCTGTTTGAAGCCTGAGAGACAAGAACTTCAGCATGGAGGATAATCCTACTGTATGTCCAGGCACTCACTCTCAAACTATATGTAATGTACATAGCCGTGGAGAGCAAAAGCTGAGCAAATTCACCCTGCTGCTCTTGCCGCTCAGATTTCCAAGTCCATCTTCAGGATAGGAACATGTCAAAAATGAAACACTTCACAAATATTAATTCATTCTCCGGAAACCTTTGTTGTTATTTTGTCCTTCAGGGACCTGCATGACAGGTAACAAAATTAGCTAACTTTTTAAGAAGATGCAGAAACATCAGGCTGTGGCAATCCTAGCAAACAATGATACACAATGAATATATGCCAGTACATTTTCGTGTACACTCCTTAGGCCTGATTCTAGGAGCATGTTTAAATAACATGACGTGTAAGTTGCTATCTTAGACCGGATTCCACTTGCATAAGGGCTGAAGGATACACCCTGTAAATACAGTTTGTTTGTAGAAGCAGGTGTAACTTTGAGAACTTGATGAAGGGAAGTTGTTACGATTCAAATCTTGATGGTGGCTGTCCAGTAACCTGTGTCTTCTCGCTGGGTGAAAGAAACCTCTTATTTTGAAGTTAAAATATGGTATATGAACGTGCTTGTGCAATGTTCTGTTATTGCTGTGAGTATATGAGTAATCACATAAACTTAGATTCTCTGGTTAACATGTTTGTATTTTGGGTTTTCTTCCAGAAGTTTGTGCTGTCCTTTGGAAAGGAGACGTTACAGACAACGGCAGTTACTCCACAGTTTCAGAAGAATATGGATTATGTAGATTTTATCTATTTAAACATTTTAGAAAAGAAAGTTCTTAACAATTCTGAGGTTTCGGTTCAGTATTTATGTTCTAAGCCTTGTATTGTCAGTTTGGAAGCAGTAGCTTCCTCCGAGTTCAGGACTGGTGTACCTGTATATAGAAGGAGATGGAAGGATGAGAAGAACCTTTATGTTAGCAGAACTCGACAAGTACACTTAAAATTTCCAAGCATCATGGTTTACAGAGATGATTATATCATCAAAAACTCAATAATAGTGCACAGTGTGATACTGTACGCATGGATTAGTCACAAATCAGCTAGCAACCATGATGATGAGCAGAATGAAGACTACCAGGCTGCAGTTGCCAAGAATTACACATTTTTAGAGGCAGTTCCACCTTTTGAACGGCCATATAAGGACCACAAAGTTTGTCTTCAGTGGGGTGCTGACTATTTGTGGATGCTCCAGGCCAATAGGATACCTCAGTGCCCTCATGAAAGTGGTAGGTGCAATGTCACTTTTTTTCTCCAAGGAAACAAATAACACATCTGGTAAGCTGTTAAAAAGTGCCTAGTGGTAGTAAACAGTAAATGTTACATACAGCGGTTTACTTGGGAAGCGTTGTTGAACATGTAATCTCTATAACTGTGAGGTTAGAGTTGCAAGTGCTGAAGCCATCCTGCCCTTCAGATTGTTTCATCACAGCCAGCCTGGAAGTTGTAGCAGCCTGGGCCCCTATTTTCTGAGCATATTCAAACAATTTTAGTCAAAACCCACCAGAGTCAGTAGACATCATTCCTTCATGTTCAGAGAGAGTTTTTCAGTCCCTTACTGCATTATTTCAGAATCAGTTCTGCAATTCTTGCACACATAATTCTCGCACAAGTATTCTCCTTCTACTTAAGATGATGGCCTCACACTCAGAAACATATTTTCAAGCCTTGTGAGGTAAACTTTACAGCACCTCTATTTTTTTTCCCTTAGAACCATTATGAACAAGCATTTTAGGAAAAAAAGTAGTCGTTTTAAGTAAAAAATCGTGTCTTGCCAACTGTATAGATTACTGAAACAGCTTTGCTTTCTAGGTTTTCGGGGTTCTTTTTTTTTCTTCTGTGTGCCTATCTCTAGCTTTACACTTGCTGACAATTCTTTTGCTCTCAATGCATACTCAAAGCAGAACCTAGAAGGAAAAAGAACATTTGTTTCTAAATGGTTCTGTCCAAGAAAATCCCATAATGGTATTTGTGTCATTTATTTTCACTACATTGGCATGTAAATGCTCTGAAGAAGAACAGGGAACATCTCGCTTCCTTTAGGGGCTTTCTAAAATACTTGCTGGAGTTAGCATCTGATATCTGCATCATCATGAAACATTTTATTGTCTGTATTATCTATTTCTATTATAGATTAAATCAGTTTAATAGACAATAGGAGGAAATAATATTCAAATTTTATTTCTTAAAATAATATTGTAACAAATTGCTCAAGATTTGGTTTATTTTGTTGTTTTCTTGATGGTTTTCCGTTTGGTTTTGGGGGTTTCTCTAGGCAAGCTTATGATGTATCATGGCCTTGAAGATTTTTCTCCTGTTTCTTAGGAGGGGCAGCTTTATTAGTTTTTCTACAGAATTATCCATATCAGTTAAGAACAGAATTGATATCTATGCATACGTATAATATAGAGAGACGCAAATGGAGAGCAAGTCCAAAAGATGGGGAGAAACGTCACCTAGGCATAAACAAAGATAGGATGAGATTTAAGTGAATAACATAAATGAAGACCTCTTGCTTACTATGTGGTTCTTTAAGTATCTTAGATTTGTCAGTTCAAAGAAATGTCTGTTCTTTCCCTGCTTCTAATTCCATCTGGAAACAGGCTCAGTTTCGCTTTTCGTGGGTTATTTGGTCCAAGACTGCAATGTATTTAACAGCAGCAAGTGAACTTGTGTTTAAGGACTTACTGAGTGTTTGTGTTAACTTCTAATCTGTTGTGTGATTTAAATGTTTGACTGCAGGAATGTGAGCTAATAAATTAGTTTCTATGCTTTTTGTCTGTCAGATTAAGAAAGATTGTGTTTTGCAGATGGCGTCCAGGTTCTCGAATTTATATATGCTTCCAGTGGGGAAAAAACAGGAATTATGAAGAAATTTGAACAGTTTGAAAACAGAGAACTTGAGACAGTCAGACAACATCAGGTTGATTATCCCATGTAAGTATAGGCAAGTTAACTGAACGGGGCTGTACTTGGTGTTGGAAGGCTATAAAATGTACTTAAACTCTTGGGCTATACCACAAATTAAAGGAATACTGCCTACTAATTTGAGAAAAGGTGCAAAAGGGGCCTAGTTAGTAGTTCCTTCTGATTCCAGTTTTGCACAGGCTTAAGCTGAACCTCAGGAAGATACTTAGAGTATGTGTTTGTGCAGTGCTGTGTAAGAGATGCCACCAGAAGGTGTAACTGAATGGGTTAGGTACAGTTAGGAGGGTGAGTTACTGTTACCTGCTGTCATGATCAGACTGCTGTCCCGTAACTAACTAGCCTGGGGTTTTCTGCATTACAAACAGATCTGCATTTCTAATATTGTTTGCAGACCAAGAGCAGAGTAGGATTTCTTGGAAGGGCAAGCAACGTGAAGCTGCTTTATCCCTATATATTCACACTCTAGTTTATTTTGCACCTGACAAGCCCTTAGTGATGGAATCCTCTGCCTAGATAAGTCTTCCAGCTTGAGCTCATTCCATTTCCTTTTACCATTGCTGTGTAAACTCTCCTATTTAGACAGGAGGGTTAGACTCCTTAGCCCCTGCACACTATTCAGTTACAGAGGAGTCGCTCTTGTAAGGTCATCTTGCTCTGCTCTGGTCCCCCTTCTCATAACTGTCACAACTCTCCAGTCATATTTTGCAACTTAAGGGAAAAGAGATATATAAATATATCCCCCTTCCACCAGATGCTCTCACCCTGGCAACATTATTGCAGAAGTAGGAAATGATTGCAGGAACTGGAACTTGCCTGCTGGTTTGCATTTGGCCTGTGGCCCCAAGAAGACTTGCCAGAGAGCACAGGTTGCATGCAAATTACTAGCTCTCAGACCATAACTGAAGCCATAAATACTGAGCAGTTTTTAGCTCCTGGTCTCTTTTGGATGGGTGACAGCCTGCTGCTCTTTGTTCACCAACACAGTTGCATTCTGCTTCTGGCACTGAGGCACTCAAGCTGTGGTTTAGAGTATATGGCATGAATTTATGCATCTTTCTATCTGCTCCACATAGTTCTTGCCTTCAGGTGATGTCTTCAGTGTGTTGTGGTTGTGTGACAGCCTGGGGTAGTTCTGCTAGGAAGAGGAAGAGAGTTCTTCTCTTCGGTTATTTTTCAGTTCTGTGTATGGTTTGCACTGTACAAAAGGTCAACAGTAGTAGATGGACCTCACTGAGATTACTTGTCTGGCTTCAGTCGCGGATTTGTAAAGTAAGAGAGCCCAAGATAGGTTACTGTCATTTGAGGTGGCTACCACTGGAGAGCCTGCAGCAAGGACAGGCTGGGACTGTAAGGGACTGCTCACACTGTTTGGCATTCTGCAGCAATGGGGGTATGAAATGAGTCAGCATCGTCCCAAACTCTGTCCCAAGAAAAGTGCAGAAGAGCAGACAGGGTCTCAGACTTGCAATCAAGGATTAAATGGAGACTGAGGCATTTGAGTTTGCTGTATTGGCAGAGATCAAAGTTGAAAAGAGCAATATATAAGCATGAACACATGAGCAATATTTCTAGAAGCTCAGTGTTTGCCTGTCGGTCCTAACAATTAATATACAAGTGATTGTCATTTATAAACCTTTCTACCTCACCCATGTACCATCTCTGGAGAAAATGGTGTTATTAGCTGTTTAAGACATAGTTTCCATTAGGGAAAACTTTATCACTCTTGCATTTTTTTTAAAGCAAGAGAGCAGGTGTTAGGCTTTCATATCTACAGTGGTTTAGTTTTGGAAAAGATACAAGGCACTCATGTTAAGCAATTTTTTGAGAGAGAAGCAAGGCAAGCTGACCCAATCCTAAAGTATTATAAACAAATATTGACCATTTTTATTAATTATAAAAATTCAAAACTGACTTTCTTTTTCTTAAAGTCACTGAGAAAAGTGAACTATTTCATCAGGTACAATAATCATTATAATGCTTTGCTGAATTGTACATTGGAGATACAATTTTCAAAGTCATTCAGCATTGACCTAAGTGCTGTGGCAATGTTACAGAAATAAGTGATCAAATTTCTGTTAAGAGCATGGAATGAGATTTAGTCTGGCGCAGAGGAACTCGTTAAAATTAGATATTGTGGTATAAATTCTGCTTTTAGTGCCTCAACCAGTCTTGAACGGAAATTTCTAAGTACATAGTGCTGTTGGTATTTGGTATTTTATTTTGCATTGTTCCATAGTTTGCAGGAGCTCCACCTTTATTTAACCTGTGATACTTCTGTGACAGCTATTTGTACCTATCTGTACCCAGAGGATGGACTCATTTTTAACTGATTCTCCCAAGCATATTTTCACAGTTCACTTTTAGTATAGAAGACAGAGCTCTTAGTTTTTACTGGCTTCAACAATGAAGACAACAAGACCATGCATCTGGGGATTTGGTACTGTAGTCTGTATGTGGGAGGTTGGCTCCAATTTGTCTCAGTTGTGTTTTCAGTTCCTTGGTGATGTAGGGTCTGGAAGTAGCTCTGACCTGGCATTCTGGAATTGATTCAGGTAACACTTCCTTCCTCTCTTCTCCTGTTGTTACCACAAAAGTCTGCAGTTAGAGATCAAAGATACAAGAGTCTTAAGTGTGGTTTTTCTGACAGTTTTTACTGCAGAGGATGTGTTCTATTCTGAAGATTACATGTGTGACACAGGTTTGCTAAATTCAGGTGAAATGCATGCTTTTCAAATTATATAGAGAGCTTTCCCATCAGGAGTGGATTTTTTGTTTGTTTTTGCTCATACAGGTTCACCGTTTCAATCTGGCTATATCTACTCCATCATTGTGAGAAGGATCTGTGTGGTATACTCTATTTTATTGATTCAAAAGAAATGTATGGTACTCCTGCTGTATTTCTAAATGAGGAAGGTAAGGGATATTATTAATGGCTTTCAGAAGAGGTCTAACGCAGTCTTTTTCGATCTGTGCCTAGGAATAACATTTATAACAATACATTATCAGACCTATTCTGTGGAATTGATCCCTTGCAAAATGCTTCTTTTTGACTATAGTGTCTCAGTAGGAAAATAGCTACTAAATTAACAGGAGAAAACTGAGTAGTTGCATAGCATCTAGTCTTCAGGAAAGGTCTACTTTGTCAGGCCTGAATTTTACAGCTAGGAAGATGCATTTGAGATCAAACAGTCTTACCTCAATGAACAAGCTTTCTCATTATTACTGAACAATTATTTTAAATTGGTCTTAATTCCTATATATGTACAACATGAAAATTTTTGATAATTTGAAGTAGCCTCAGAAAAAGTCAAAGTCATTCAAGGTCTTGCCTACATTGCAATGTTCAAGAACCAGTCTGTTTCCCTGATTCAGAAGAAAGTTAAGAGGCAGCACTGTCTTAGTCTTGCAACACTTGCAGTGCGAATCTGTTCTTGTCAGAAGAGGGCTGGGAGCTGGCTGGCAGGCTCACAGAGGAGATAAGCATGCAGAGTTCTAAAAGTGCACCCCTGGCATTCTCATAATACATTTTTTTCCTCCTTCTTTGCAAGTTTGAGAACTGACCTCTTCTCTGTTATTTTAGTCATTTTCATTTTCTCTATCATATAGCCAATTTTGATAATTTATCCATTATAAACTGGATGCTTTTCTTTGAAGAACAAAAAAAAAGGAAGTTACCTGCTTAATGTGAGATTTGCTTGGCGAGGTTTTAGGGCCAGTTTTATTCTCAGTGTTAGACTAGATTATCATTATAACCTGTTCTGGTCTTGAAAGCTCAGACTGTGAGTGTAGCTTCTGCAGGTCCAACAAGTGGAGGGTAGAGTAATCTTGTACTTCATCATTGCAGTCATGTGCCACTAGTTGAGTGCTGAGTGGATGCCATTGTCTGCTGGTCCCTTGTGCTGTTTACTGCAAGTCACAACTGCTTTCTGATGTTTGAGATCAACTGTGACAGCCTCCCTGTTTGCCTTAGGTTTAGTCTGTTTAGTCTGTTTAACCCTGGTTTTCAGTCTGCAGTTTTATGTGGGAGCCTGAGCATTAGCACCTGAGATGTGTAACTGAAATGGAACACTGTCTGTGGGACTCTCTGAGAGCTGATGTATGGCTCGGTGAGTGCCCAGATTTCTGTTGTTGGTGATGAAGGGGACAGAATCACTGTGAACAACACATTAGGAAACCCATTCTTGCTGTTAATGTTTCTGTGATGTTTATTTCCTTTTTTTCCTTTTTTTTCTCTCAGGTTATGTGCATATTCAGATGCATCTCATGAGAGGGGATGACCTTGCAGTGAAAACTAGCTTTAGCCTTCCTCTGAGGCAGTGGTTTCGACTGGATCTCTCCTTTAAGGGTGGACAGGTATGCTTGCCACTGAATTACAGATTCAAGGCTGAGATCTGTATAATTTGATTACGCTTCTGACAAGCTCCTTAATAACTGAGGCTGTAAATTGTACATAATCACAGAGCAAAAGAGTGAAAAATCTAAAACTGGAAGTTGTGAGGGGGTGTTCAGACCATCCAGCTTTGTGAAACCCACTTTGATTGATTGAGTTGGATTGAGTGCACCCTCAGCAAATTTTCTATCAACACCAAGCTGTGTGGTGTAGTTGAGATGCTGGAGGGAATGGATGCTATTCAGATGGACCTGGACAGACTTGAGAGGTGGGCCCATGTGAACCTTGTGATGTTCAGCAAGTCTAAGTGTGAGGTGTTGCCCCTGGGTCAGGGAAATTCCAAGCACAAACATGAGCTGGGCAGAGAGGTGACTGAGAACAGCCCTGGGGAGAAGGACTTTGAGCTGTGGATCAACAAGAATCATTGAATCATTAAGGCTGGAAAAGACCTCAAAGACTACTGAGTCCAACCTTTGACCAAACAACACCATATCAATTAAAACCACAGCATTTAGTGACACATCCGCTTGTTTCCTCNTGAGAGGTGGGCCCATGTGAACCTTGTGATGTTCAGCAAGTCTAAGTGTGAGGTGTTGCCCCTGGGTCAGGGAAATTCCAAGCACAAACATGAGCTGGGCAGAGAGGTGACTGAGAACAGCCCTGGGGAGAAGGACTTTGAGCTGTGGATCAACAAGAATCATTGAATCATTAAGGCTGGAAAAGACCTCAAAGACTACTGAGTCCAACCTTTGACCAAACAACACCATATCAATTAAAACCACAGCATTTAGTGACACATCCGCTTGTTTCCTCAATGCTTCCAGGGATGGTGACTCCACTATTAATGTGGGCAGTGCTTGACAACCCTTTCAGTGAAGAAGTATTTCCTAACATCCAAGTTAAACCTCCCTGGAGCAACTTGACACTATAATAAATGTACCCTATAATATTTCTTTAATTGTAATTAATATTTTATGCTCTTTTAGATCGAAGTAAGCAGTGTTGGGAAGAATTTGAGAAGACATCATCATCAATCTTTTACGTAAGCACCATTTTTCCCATTGTGGAGTAATATATGTGTATATGTTCAGATACAGAGAATGGGAGGATAACACAAGTTTGTAACTGAGCTTCTAATTGATTTTGAAAATGTCTATGCTTTCAAAACCAGTTTGCTTTACCGTGCTTACATTAAGCACAAGCTGAATATTTTTGTTAATGCCATGAGTTAATGTGGTGCATGATCTAGAACTAGAGTCTGATAACCCTCACTAAAAACTGATTGGCAGGTCAGTGGCATTAAGATCAGCCTTCAAATGAACTTTTGGCCTTACTGAAGTCTAGTTTTACTGTTGCTGTAAGAGGTAGTATTTCATCAGGGAAATTGTTACTTGCTTTGCTTAGTTAGAGAGCAAAATTGCTACCAAAAGTATTCATTCTCTGTCCTTTATTCTAAGTAACTGATTTTTTAAAATGGAATTTTTAGTTGTTCTCTTTCACTATACTTTAAGATGGACTCTTTCTCTTGCAAATAATTAAAAAAGGCTACTGTTAGTAAGGGAACTATGTAACAGTGAGCTGCATGGCAGACTCCAGGATTGTTCCTTCTCTGTTATGCTTTAAATCCAGAAATTGATGAGTTGCAGAGGATAACTCTAGGAGACAGATAACTTGAATTTTCATATACTGATTTTAGAAAAGTGAAAGGGAAAGGTGGAACTGAAAAATTAAGATTGGGTAATGATGCATAAAATACCGAAAGATACTTACAGGTCAGAAAAATAAAACACTCTGCTGGTTTAATATGTTTGTAGACAAGGAATTTGTTAAATTTACTCCATAATTTATCCCACTAAATTGCAGAGTAGATTTTAAGAATAAACAAATGACAAAAGAAAAATATTTACAATGAGCTTAAGACTGTCAGTTGCAGAAATTCTGAGAAATCCTAATTTCTCTTTCTTCTTTCACAGTACCCATAGATAGTCAGCTTATTTCTCTTTCTTGTTCTCAAGTTTTAGGGAAGATTTCTATTATGATGACACTGCTGGATACTTCGTTCTTGGAGGCAGTGGGTACGTAAATGGTATTGAAGCGTTCTTTGGACCTGTGAAATACTATCGCCTCAATGTGTTGGAAACAGAACAGGTAAGCCAAAGCACTACTGGGAAATGTTGAAATATTAGCAGCCAACTATGACTGTATTTTATTTTTTCAGATGGAATGCTCATCAGGTGGTAAACTAGCTATTTGCACAATGGTATCTGGGAACATATGTCATATATGATAATTTTCTGTTGAAATCTAGCAATATTAGTTACCATTTCAAACACTAGAAGATAATACTTCAGGAAGTGAGTGTGTAAAGCATTTTTTTCAAATCTATATTGATTAAGGACATATTTTCAGTATTGATTTGTTCCTAGAATTTCTGATGATACACTGTTTGATACATTTGATTAATCTATGTTTTAGATAAAACTGATGGTAAAAGTCACATAGGTTTGGTCAGTTTTGGAAATTCATCTATGATTTTTGGATTATGCTGACCATTTAAATGGACAGTTGTCTGCTGTGGCCAGCGTCAGGTTGTCTGACACACTAACATGATGTGCCAGATAAGCTGATCATAGTGAATCATCTGTTTCCTTTTGTTGTGTACAACACATCTTTCTAGATGAGCATACACAACAACAGATACTGAGGACACCATTTATCCATCATTTGCCTTTTCACAGATTTCTAATCCTCTTCATGACAAAGACACAGTGGAACAAATTGAACTTTACTACGAGAGATGTATGGACATTCAAGAAATAGTTTATGATTACAGATACATTGTAAGGCAAGGCGAAAAAACACACAGAAGTTGTAAGTGTTGATCTATGACATGAATTTTAAACTGTCATTTTTGGAGACTTGTTTTCTTTCCTTTAACAATCTGGATATTGATCATCAAAAGTAAAATTAAATTCATCCGTAACAAGAAAAAAATGAAATTTGAAGAGTTTAGTCTCATTACTGGTAGCTAGAACTGAGGTTTTATCTCTGCAAATACTTTGTGTCATGGAATAAAATCTTAAATCATCTTGATATATCTTCTCTGATAAGACAGGTACGTAAAGGGACAAAGAAATACTGTCAAGCCTTTCATGTACGCTATGCATTTGCCTTTCTTCCATTTAATTTTCGAAATAACCCTAAAGGAAAATGAGTGGATTTTGCTAGAATGTTTCTGCCACAGTTGCCTAACATTCAGTAATTAAGAGGTTTCTACCGAAGTGTCCACTTTGGTGAAAGGAGAATGACATCGTTTATATGTGTGCTGAAAACTAGTCTATGTTTCTGATTTGAATTCGATTGAATGCATTGTGACTGGAGTATGGAAGAAGAAATCTAAGTATATTTGTAAGTGGCCTGTGCTAGCTGGGTGAGTTTTTAGCTTTGTGGTAAGGGTGTGCTCAGCTTGTCCATGAATTTGTAATTTATGAGATTTTTTTTTTTTCTGTCAGAAACTTGTTTTCAGAACCAAAAAGTCAGCTTTCATGTCTTAAATATGTCATTTTCTCTAGGTTACTATGAAAACTATTATTTGGAGCTGATTCACAAATATGGAGAAAAATCCAAGTGTGATGCTTTCATGTGGGGAAAAGGGCTCAGGGAAAAGTACCACACTTTGTTCAAACTGTTACAAGAGATGAATTTCAGTAGTCCAGATGGTAATCATGTTTCTTTTATTAAATTGTTCTTAAATAACTATATTTGTTGTGTAGTTTAGTATCATATGACTTAATGTGTTACACTTTTTTTTTTCCGTATTAGCTAACTTAATAAAGGAGTGTTATGTAGCTTATATGTTGCAATATGCTGCAGATGGAAGGATGGCTTATTAGGTAGAAGGAATCATAGAAATATCCTTATGTTTTTAGTGGTTAGTTACTTCGAGATGGTCTTTTGGATTTTTAGTCACCCTTCATCTTCAATAATACCTTCTGTCTCTAGGAATTTCATCTGCATTGAGAATACCATTCAGCTTGCGAAATAACAGAATCTATTATTCTGTCTGTTATTCAGTTTCTGGGGAAATTGGTTCCTAATTTTAACTCTTACAATAACTGTGTGTCCTATATTTTATTTTTAGTCTTAGGAGATGGAAGTGATACAGTTGTAGAAGTTGGCCGGAGGATATTTGAGAAGGTTGTGAAAGGTCTGTCCAGTGCCAATGGCCTCACCAATTTGGGCTCCTCTGTCCCTCTCCTGATGGATTCCAGTTGTTGTGGATACCATAAGGCTTCCTATTTCCTTGCAGTTATATTTGAAACAGGGCTTGGTGTGTCTGTGGATCGTACAAAGGTACTATATATTTTATACATTCTGTTATGTCTGTGAAATGAATTACCTTTAAAGACAATTAAGAAATGGGATGATCCATTGAATTAAAAAAAGTGAAATGGCCTTCAGATCCAGGTGGTGGTTGAAGGGATTCTCCAGTAAAGCTACTAATAAATACCTTGATGGCAGTGATATCTTTATGAAGGCCTGATGGTGGGAATCTTTATCTTGATCAAGCAGAACAAGGAAATCAGTGATCCAGTAAGATGGTAGTAAAGTGAACAGCATAGAAAGTACTGCTTTTCCTCGTCACTGTGGAGCCAGGATTGAATTAGAGCCTTTGAGTCACCCACAGTCATTTGAAGACAGGTAGGAAAAACATCTCAGATCAGGCAAATCTAAAGTGGAAAGGTTGCATAGCACAGTCAGGAAAGAAGTCTGATTTTAGAATGTGAAAAAATGTGACGCTGAGTATATTATGGTCAAGTAAGGAGGGGTAAGCCAAGTAGAACAGTTTTCTTTTGTAAAAAAGTGACAGTGTTTCAACTGAGCAACTGCAGGGTTTGAGAACTCCTGAGCTCTTAGGCAGGTTGCAAATAACTGAAATGCTTCAATGTGCTAGATCAGATAAAAGGAAGGGGTTTATATGTCAGGGGAAGAAGGCAACGCTAAATTTGCCAACAGATATTTAATTGTGATATAATAGTATAACATAAAACACTCATAGAGGATAGCAGATCTGTCTGTTGTGGTTACAGGACACTAAATCAGAAGAATCCCTGACAGGCCAATCAGAGACAAAGCTCCCCTGCAGTTCTTCAGAAACAAGAAACAGGAACCCTTTTTACACCCTAATTATAGGGTATACAGTGCTTATTATGGAGGCTAAGTCATTTCATCATTGGATCTGCTTCAGGTGGTGTAGGAAACAATATCCAGCACAGATGGGACACGACTGGTTTTCTTACTGTGCAGATGAAAAATAATAATAGTTCTGAAAATGTTTTTTGGCAAATGTGTGGTGTATAGACCAATTAACATGTACCTCAAGGGAAATTTGTGCTGAAACCTTATCAGCCATAGATTCCATCCTACTAGTCCTGTCAGATCTCTAGGGTAGGATTCTCAAATGCTTTTTGTTAACTTCCATATGTTTCCACAGAATTCAGTGTGAAAACTCCAGCTGGCATCAGTGGGACTAGTTAAGTCACTGCGGAGTATAAAAAGTGTCAGAGTCTAAACAACACCGTAGTAAAATAACATTAAAAAATTGCTGCACACTTAGTGATGACAGAATAAATGCAATACTTGAAACGTATTTAGAGCCTAGCTTTTCTTTCAAGTGTTTTTGTGCAAACATAAGACATTTTGACTACTTTATGGTTGTACTCGCTTCTGTAACTGTGTTTACATGATATAGTTAGTATATCAGCTACCAATGTGAACATTCTGTTCCCGGTAAATTTCCTGCTAAGTGCTTAACTTGTGAGATGTGCAGTGAAGTCACTCTTGTTTATGTCTGTTGATTTTTGCCAGGGACTGCTGTATAGTTTGGTTGGCGCTCAGGGGAACGAGAGACTTTCTGTGATGAATCTTGGCTATAAACATTACCAAGGCATTAATAACTATCCACTTGATTTGGAGCTGTCATATGCTTATTACAGCAATATTGCAATAAAGACGTCCCTGGATCAACACAATATAAAAGGGGAACAGGTAAAAAAGTTATATTTGAATTTGTTTTCTGTGCAAGTTAAGTTTTCATACTCATATAGGCGACCAGAAGATTTTTGCCTTGATTTACAAATATTACCTCATCTGATTCATGTCCCTACCTGTGTCAGGAGTGTTGGACTAAAGGGTCTTTAAGAGTCCCTTCCAGCCCAATTCATTCTATAATCCAATGATTGTCACAAAATCCCCCAAATTATATGTAGGTATCATTGCTGTATTTCTTGGGAATGAGGAATTAAAATCAGACTCAAATCCTCAGAATTGTCCACAAGCCTGTCTTTTATTAAAGTCTAAGCCTTATTCTTGGCCCTTAAATCCTCACTCAGATTTTTAATTATTAATATAATTGAATGTGTTTATTAAGCAACTGATCTGCTGTTTCAAAAGACAGACAGCATGAAGTTCCTGCAAAAGATGAATTGTCTTCTCCATACTTAAACCTATTCTGTAATCAGATGTAATGACTTGCTTGTTAAATAGTTACCTGATAAAATTACAATAAAATGATTTTAGAATAGGCTACTAAACAGGAGGTAACACAACTTTATTTGTAAAGATTAGTCAAGGTAGGTTAGTGCTAGAATCCTGGCTTATCAGAAAGCATGATTATTGCACAAAAGTAGAGAGATTTTAATTGCTGAAGAACTTAAAACTAGCAGACTTACCTAGGTAAGAGTGCTGTGGGTCAGGTCTTCGTCAAGCTTTCTGCCAACCTTTTTTTAATCTTTTGAAAGCGATTTCTATTGAAATTTTAAAGCTTTAAAAGACTTAAAAACACTTCTTTGTCATTTTAAAGTGCATTTAAAACCAAAAGATGGTTTGGGGGGTTTTTTCAGTTGTTGGTGTTGTGGCAGATCTTTCCGGTGTTGATGGGACTTACAGCTTTGGAACAAAACAGTAAATGTTTTTTACAGTGGATGTAAGAATAGTTCTTAATGTACTGGCCAGCAGAGGAGTGATGAGAATTTTAAAATCCAGAACTGAATGTGAATTTTTAGAGATAAGCAGGAAATGGACAACATTTTCTTTTTCATAGCAGATACAGAAATTCACTGTGAAATTCATGTGGAAGTTAATTTTTTTCTGTTCACCTACTCCTCAGGCATTTGTTGAAACTATAAGACTGATGGACGATGAACTGCTCAAAGCTCAAACAAAAGAAAATGGTGATGTCTTTATGTGGTTAAAACATGAAGCAACAAGAGGAAATGCAGCTGCACAGGTATAAAGTAATAAATTTCCCCATTCTTGGTTTTAGACCCACTCAGGAATGTGCATCTATAGGCCATGGAGGAGAGTGGACAGACATTTTCTCCTTCCACCCAGAATTGCTTCTTTTTTCCAAGCCTGAACAATTTATCATGTTCCTGTTCAATAACATCCAGTAATCATGCAAAAGCCATAACGAAGATGCAAGGCAGAAGGGAAGAGTCTTCAAGTTTTGGCAACCTCCTTTTCTGGTCCTTTTCCCTGGCTTTGTATTTGATACATTGCAATTGCTGCTGCTGATCTCAGACCAGTAGCAATGTATTGTAATACTGAGCCATTTACATGCATCGAATCTCTTATCACTTTCCTCTGCACTTAAAGCAATCCAGACTTCTATGATACTGACAGCTGTAAAAATAAGTCTGTTGTAGAGTTAATATCAGTACATTCCACCACTGAAAAGCTCTTTGAACATTCCTGTTAACCAGTTGTTTTCTAACTGTTCAGGTTGTAGACTAGTTTATTCTCACATTTGAAATGCATAAGCCTGCAGAAGTCTGCTCCTGCGATCTCAATACTAGTATTTATAGCATTACTGCTTACATTGTTTTCTTTTAGCAACGTTTGGCTCAGATGCTGTTTTGGGGCCAACAAGGAGTAGCAAAAAATCCTGAAGCTGCAATAGAATGGTATGCAAAGGGTGCAATAGAAACAGAAGATCCAGTGTTAATATATGATTACGCCATTGTGTTGTTTAAGGTAAGTCATATTTGATGTTTTCACTTCAAAATAACCTTTCCTATAACATGATGTTTCTAAGTTATCTGCAAGAGTGTATTACAAGTGCTTTTAGATTTACTCTGAAAATCAGTCAATAGGTATGAAGCTAATGTTGATTTTTACCAAAAAGGTGCAAATATTTTAAAAAGAGCAAAATTTTAAAAACAGTCTAGTTACTTTATTGTTAGCTATATTCAGGATCAAAACACCACCCAAACTGTGGATCCAAATTTTTCCTAATGTCTTGTCACCTCAAGAATCCAGCCAGCTAGTAGACATAGGCTTTGGTGTAGAGATGTAGGTAAAAGTTTGATCCTTTCTTAGAATGCCCTTTTTACTAGGATGTTTTTTTTAGTTGGAATTTAATTAGCACTGCATGCAGTTTGTTTTTCCCTGCTAGAAGCAATAGACAGAAGATGTAAACAGAAGCATGACCTCACCTGAGTCAAATAAGGTGTATCAGTTAAGTGATGTCATCCATAAGACATTCAAACACTGAAGCTTAGAATTATTGGTGAGGAACTGTTAGGTCTTCCTCTCATTCCTTTGACAGGGGAGGGGTTTTCTCTAGAAAATGCCTTCTTAAGTTTTGCTTTTGTTAATTTTGAGCACACATAATCTATTTTACCTGTGTCTGGAATTATTTTATGTGGACATCATAAGCATGGCATCTGTGTATTGCCTCCTGAGAAACTCTTAACATCCCTTTTCAGGAGAGCTGAGAGCTCTTACTCACTGCCAAACTGTGCACCAACCTATGCCCCTTTGAATGCTATTCATTCTTCCTTAGTTGCTCAAAATTAAAGATCTACCCATAAAAATCACATGAATATACTGATGAAATAATTGTATCTAGACAGAATCACTGAGATTTTATAAAGCTGTGAAGGAAGGATGAACACAGAGCTGCTTGTTTTGTTGTAACTGCTGAATGACACTTAGTAAGTAATAGTATCAATATTAAAAGGCATTTTGGATGTGCATAAGTGAATTTTTATCAGCCTGCATTTGTAAACAATGATTGTTTCACATATCTATTTCCTAGGGTCAAGGTGTGAAAAAGAATATAAAACTTGCTTTGGAATTGATGAAGAAAGCAGCAGCCAAGGTAAAATACAATAAATATTTTATTTTAGTAGTTCTGTACCAGGTGCTGATAGCAATGACCTCTGATTTATATAAAATGCCTGTTACCATAATGCTGTGTCAATACTGCTTGCTTCTTCCGGTGTCATCGCCATGAATGGTGAAAACCTTATTTTCCTGAGCTGGGAGACTAGACCACTCAAAATCTGCCAAAATTTCTGTGAAAGAAAAAGAATTCTCTCCACTTACATATTTTGGAGCTTGATGTTAGTTAAGTGATTTACAGAGTGAATATTTGATCCAGGAGTATGTTTTTGCCTCATATTCCTCAGCATTAAGGGAGAAGACCGGGATGTCCCAAAGACTCCTGGGTTTTTTCCATAGTAGGGAGAAATATTGACAGGCACCACAGAGCAGAGGAGCCTCACTCTGTTTAATGATCTAGGACAGCAGGGTTACCCAGGCCATGATCTGGTCCTCAGAATAAAAATGAAAGAGTACCTAGACCTTTAATACATTCCTAGCTCTTAGAACCAGAATTAGGTAAATTACTGATGATGAGAGTAGGACTTCACTGCTGACCACCATCAGAAAAGATATGTGCCAGTCCTGTGATTCCTTTGAAACAGGAGAGACTATCTGTTCTACTGCGTGTTTGGGAAAGACTTAAATAAACTGAGAGGCTTTCATGATGTGATGAAAATTGCCTTAATTCAGGATCTGAGGAACAGCTTCCTGGAAGACTCCTAGAGACATCAATTTCCTTACTCTCCTTAAACTCAGATACTTGGGTTCTTATGCTCCAGTGCACATTTTCTATACAAAAACAACATCATAATTATTGAAAAGTTTAACAGCTTTTGCATTTTAATGTGCAAGTTACTGACACTGCTGGCATACAGCCCCATATGATCCACCAGTTTATGCAACAAAGTGGTGACTCATTGCAGCAAAAATAAAAACAATCTCAAGATTTTCTTCTCTTGAGCCAGAATGCAAAGATGCAACTTGGTAATAGAAAGTAGCAGTATCTTAAGCTGTTCTATTTGATGTTGGTAAAATGCATTTTGAAAGCAGCATTACAAAGTTCTGTGTTCATTGCTTTCTATTTATTCTCAAGGACATATTCTACTTTAAAAGAAGTGGGTTTTTTTGATTGCTAATCCTGTCAACAATTTTCTGGGAGTTCACAAGAGTAAGTGTCCTGTTTGGTTTTGAAGAGGAGACAGGGGAAAAACAGTCACAGTTTGTTCTTGTCAACAAGTGAAAGTCAGCACATGGCTGAGACTCTAGTTAAAGATGACACTGGAGTCTTATTCCTCACTCTACATACAAGGCCAAAGGGAAAAGTAGTGGGGAAAAAAGAAGTTTTATAACCCCTAGTCTCAGTAGTGACAAAAAAAGCAGAATCAAATGTGTGACCTAAGACTGCTCTTCTCCTTCCCTAAGGGCTTGCCCCAGGCAGTGAATGGATTAGGATGGTATTACCACAATTTTAAAAGAGACTACAGGAAAGCAGCCAAACACTGGTTAATTGCTGAAGAATTGGGAAATCCAGATGCATCATACAACCTTGGTGTCCTATATTTAGATGGGATTTATCCTGGAGTACCTGGTAGAAATCAAGTGAGTAAATATTTAATGGTACTATTTCTTACATTAGGGCCCAATTTAGAAGTTTCTGCCTCATTCTTGAGGTTGTTCTGTTCACCCTAAGTTGGATTTTGATACCTTTTATCATAAAAAAGGATTTTTTCTGGGGGATTCAGTCAGATTGCCTAGGGAGAGAGATGTTGCTCAAATATCTCAGTCAAAATTATATGCATGTGTTTGTATTCTTTTAATTCAGAAACAAAACAGGTGCAGATTTTACCCCTTCCAGTGACAGCAGCTAGGAAAAATATTGTGTGCTCTCACATCATGTGACCTTTTGGGTTCTCAGTTTTGGATTGGAAAGTTTATAGGGAATGGATTCCACAATAACTGAAAGCAGCACAACCTTGTCCCTGAACTCATGAGCAGCGATGCTGTGTTCACATAGCTTCTATGAGCCTCAAAACTGCAGTGAGAGGCCTCCAATCCAGACTTGAAAATGTAACTTGAAAATGTAACTGTAAAATTTGATACAATCCCGGTAGAGGGCAGTATTTTATTTTTCTGTGACAGAACCCATTAACATATATGCAAAATAATTTTTCCCCTAATAGGAATGGTCTACTTCATTTATATTTCTTTTAATTTACTTGGTATTGTATGAACAGCAGCAGAAGTACAGTGAAGTAGACTGTAATAAATACTGGCAGACCTCAGAGCTAAAAAATGTTTCCAGTGTGACCTTTGAGTTCTGAGCTCTGGATATACTCCAGACAGTGAGCATTTCTGCTGCCAGCAGCAGCAGTGCTCACCAACATGTGCATCTGGCAAACACATTTTCCTTCCCCAGGGACCAAAATACACATTTCACAGTGGACTGATTATGAGAGTACACCTACAAGTGCCCAGGTTTCTTTATTCATGAAAGCCAATGGCAGGAAGGACTTTGTAGTCCCTGCTTACTAACAGAAAGCATATATTGATGGTTAAAAACTTCCTGAAATAAATTATTTCAGGATGTATGCTGGTTTGCTTTACTTTACAGATTACTGTTCCTGAGGGTAAAATGTGTAGTCACACAGCCTTACTAATTTGTGTTATCTTTTATAAGCAGTTTCAAAGATTTAAGTACTGTGGTTGTGGTCTGCTGAACGTACAGAGCATTGCTGCTTCTCTACAGCCTTCATTTGGCATCGCAAGTGCAGAAGTTCTGTTCTCCAGGATGCCTTAATAATCTTCCTACTAGTGAATAACTAGTTTTACTTTTGTCAGTGCCTGCAAGACTTTTGTGTTAGCAAGTGCTAGTTAAACATTTAGACACTCTTCTGTTTGATGTTCTGTAATGTTATATTACCCAAATACATGTTTTTCAAAACTTTTTCTAGCCTAAACTATAAAAATTTAGAAGAAATAATTAATTTCATCTAAATACATTAAAAGTAGTTAAACTATCTTACCCTCATTAGCCAGCTACCTATTTTTATTCCTTTGATGAAATGAGTCCTGAGGAAGAAATCTCAATAAAGATTAATAATGCAGAGTTGCTAATTGTGTCATTTCTTCACAGACGGTTGCTGCGCGCTATTTCTATAAAGCTGCCCAAGGGGGACACATAGAAGGGACCTTGCGATGCTCTCTGTATTACATCACAGGAAATATGGAAGACTTCCCTAGAGATCCAGAAAAAGCTGTAATGTAAGTAACGAGACCATTTATTAAAGGAGAATATATTTCCAATGTGATTATTTTGATTATTGGTGATTTTTATGTCCATGGCCTAAATACTTCACAGTGCTTACCTCCATGGCAAAAGGTTCTTCTGCACTAATAGTTGATCGGCATGACTTTGTGTATTATTTAGATGATCAGTAGATTTTAAGAGATATTGAGTACTTCTACTACTTTTTTTTTCCCAGAACAACTCTGAGAGATTGTATCAAACAACTCTGAAAGGTTATATCTAAAGCCTCGCTTTTTTATTTTATTTTCAAGAAATATCAATGATGTGGTAGAATTGGCATTTTACATCAAAAAACAGGCAGATAATTATTGATAGCATCTATCAACTTAAGTTTGTTTTCTTAAAAAAACATTGCTGAGAAAAAAACATAGGATGTCTCTAATACACTCAGAGATTAATGGGCTTCATGTTCTTAGTCAATCATTACAGGACTGACGCAGTGACTACTGTTAAATCCCATGGTTTGTCTTACAGAAGAAGTCAGATGATGATCCCATGTCCTTTCTGTGTTGAGTCTACATGAGTTGGGATAACATTACTGGGGCATTACTGTTCATTTTGTGTTTGTTCTATTCCACAGCTGGGCAAAACACATTGCAGAGAAGAATGGCTACTTAGGTCATGTAATCAGAAAAGCTCTCAATGCATATCTGGAACTTTCATGGTATGTTTCTTCTGTTCTCTTTATTTTCTATTTTTCACTTACTTTATAGTAAGATAAAATAATTACTATTGGGCCATCACCTCAAAGGGAAAAAAAAGCAGTAGCACTACAAAAATCAGTTGTAAAACATCCACTGATACAAAGGGAAAGAGGAGTTGACCCAAAATATAATTTAACAATTCTGACAGAATCAAGTGAAAAACAAGGAGTTTGTACTGTGAAATAGTTGTATCAACTGTGGTTCTCATCCCATAATATTTGTCTAATGTGCACTGGATTAACCAGAGGAACACTTTTCACTTTTACTGTTCTCTCTGTTACAAATCTTGTATTTTACCTTTTGTCTTCTGTATAGTTCTGTGAAAAGTCCGGCTGCTGGATTAGATTTGTTGGGTTTTCTGTGTATGGTTAATATTGTCTTCTGTGTAAGTATAATATCTAATGAGCCAGTCAAGAGGTTTCAAAATTGTGTCCAGGTTAATGCTCCATCTTAGCAACCTCTGTAGGCATGAGCATCAGATATTGTGTGTGCAAACATCAGACTGTCATATGTAATTAAAACAACGGCTCATTTAGTCCTGCAGCTTCTCCCTGTAAGTTCTGAATTAGTGCTTCAGGCTAAGGAGATCTACAAGAAACTGTCAGCTCACTGTTGTGGAGTAACCCATTCCTAGAAGTGTCTTTTTACTCAGTCTATCACAGACATTTCTTCTTAGACTTGAGCCCTCTTTTGAACACCAAAAAACTCTGTTGATATTTTTGTAGCGTGTTCTGTTGTGCAAGCCTTGATTCTGCCCAGCTCACTTTGCAGTCCTCAGGTCGACAACAGGTAGACCATTATGATTCCAGGAAGTCTGGGCTCAACAGCTAGCAGGGAGAATCTCCTGGAGTCCTACTTGAGATGCCAGGGTGTAAATTCCATCGGTGTAAATTGTTGCACTGCCAATCCATCCAGCTAACATGTGTTCTTCAGTCATTGTTTGCATACACATCTGTCTGCAAACAGATGTTTTACACATCTGTCATGGTAGTTTGAGCTTCAAAGACTGATTTAAAGGCCATAAATGTAATTTCTTTTCTTAGTTGCCCTTTGAGACTTAAGGATCGATCAATTTCCCAGCTTTTCTCTGAATTCCCTCTATAGTCCCAGGTCTTTCTTGTACTAGATGTTTTGACAGGGCAAGTACAAGGAATAGTTTGTAGCCATGCAGAAATAGCTGGATAACAGGAGGTTACACCACCTAGTTCTGTAAGAACAACTGCTTTCACAGTTTGATTTAAGTTGCCTTGCTTAAGCAGCTGCTCTTGAAGTCAAATGTGTATTTGACCATATCTTCCAGTTAGCTTCCAGTTAAACAAGCCATTGAACCCTGAAACTTGCCATGGTTTTACCTTTGTGTTGTGGAGAAAATCATTGGCAGCCCTGCTCTCTAATAGGGAACTTCAGAAGGAAAAAAGTACACCAAGTGGGGTTTTTTATTGTCTTGGGATTTGAAAATGACACATATGATTTTAAAGACTTCCTCTTAATTTTAAATGTGTAGTCTTCATAATGTAGAGTAGATGAGTGTCAGAGAATGAGAGATGCTCTCGTCTAGTATCAGAATACTGAATTGCTATGCTGCAAATGCAATATTAAATTTTACTACTTGCTTTACAGTCAGTGAGATGCATAAAGTCCTTAGAGGGACAGAGACTTTTTTTATTCATACATTCAAATATAAGGAGAGACAAATCCTTTTTCAAAAAGCTCCATCTAAAAAGACAAGAAAAAACAAGTCACATAAATGAAAGGTAAAGCATACCAGAGAAATACTCAGGTGAATGTTAGAGTGAAATATACACAGCTAAGTTAATTATAGATTTTTTTTTTTTTTTAAGCAGAGTCTTTTAAGAATGTTTTATCTGAAATGTTTAAATAGAGAATTGGGCTTATTATTAATTTTTATTTCCCATCAGTCTGACATTTAGAGTAAATGCACACTGGAGCCAGTAGCTTCAATGCCAGAGGGAAAGGGTTGCAAATTCTTGAGATCCAGCATGGGTGGTTACACCGAGCATTGCCAGTATATGTCGCTGTTGCATAGGTTTCCCAGCCTCTTGCTCTTAAACTTTGTACCAAAATTGTGCTTGTAGGCAATTTTATACATTTATTTGGTGCTTTTGGGTTTTTTTAACTGTAACCACAATGCATGTTATTTTTGTAAGGTTTTTCATTAATTAATTTTATCTAACATTAGGCATGAAGCTCTGCTGCATTACATTTTAGCAGCTGAAACTGGGATTGAAGTGTCACAGTCAAATTTAGCGCACATCTGTGAAGAAAGACCAGTGAGTAAATGAATTCACAACTCATTATCCTGAGAGGAACCCTTGTCAATGATAATGTGCGCCATTAGTCTCTTGCCTGGGATATGAATGAATTGATTTTTTCTTTACAGGACCTAGCAAGAAAATACCTAGCCACTGATTGTGTCTGGAGATACTACAATTTCTCTGTTTCTCAAGTCAATGCTCCAGCATTTGGTGTGTATAAGGAATTCTTTCTAAATTTTAATTCTACTGTTTTTCTACTAAATTTCAAAAACTGTGTCACAACTTCTGTGTCAGTAAGCAGGTTGAGGGAAGATTGATTCCTACTAATCATACATTTGCTTTTTCATGTTTTGATAGGAATATCAGGGGAGAAAAGGTAATTAAAGTGTTTATTTCAGCACAGGTTTTTCTGAAAATTTCCTTTTTATTGAATTAAATGGATAAAATTTTAAGAAAATAAAAAAACTAAGCCCTGAGGAAGGACTAGATATTTAGGATTCTGAGTTGACTCAAAGTTTAGGAAAAAAAAAAGCAGTAGACTTTAGGAGGTCATGCTGTTTGGTTTATCAAGGGGGAAATCCAAAAGCAAATATACTTCCGTATCATAATTGAGTCATGAGAAGCTAATAAAGGCTAAGGGATTCGAGTACAGAGTTTATCAACATTGGTAGAGCTTACCTTGGAGAACTAAAGGATTCTCTTAAGGACTCTTTGGAAATAAGTTACATTCCTCAGACCTTGAATTTTACTACATCTATGGCTTCAATAGCTAAGTCATTTTGGTGCCTCTGAAAGCTTTAGTGAATATTTGAAAACATTGATCTGATTGTCTCACAAGAACATTTAAGTGATTTGTAACAAGCATGTGGAAAAGTGAAGTGTAAAAATTATTCATGCTATTCATTTAAATACAGAGTGTGGGAAATTTAAATGCGTGGAAACTGAATACCACATGGATATAGCCTGAAGCCAGAGGAGCTGACAAACACTGTTAGCTTTCCTGAGGAGTTTGTAGACACCTTAGGAAGGTGTAGTTTGGTTGATCCTTTGGTAGATCCACTGCTACAAGCTTACATTAGAAACACTTCTGAAGGTCAGTAGATGGGACTGTCAATCCATTTCAGTCTGCTATAAAAACACGTGGGATTTCTGAGTAGCTGCTGTAGACACACAAGCCAAAGTGTAGAAGAGTTTCAAACCATTTGAGGAAAGCTTAGATAACTGTAGGCACAGTCATAGGAGTTTTTAAATTCAGTAGCACCGATTAGTGCAACATCATGCTTGCTCCTCTCTGGGTCAGTGCCCTCTCTTTTGATGCATTTCATTATGGTGCAATGTCACAGAAAGATCTTTGTAAAATATTTGCTGGGCATTGCTCCCTTCTAGTCCAGGAAAATAGTATGCCTACTGTTGTCCTGGGTTGAGTTGGATCTGAAACTATTATAATTATCAGCAGCAACCTTCTCTTACTTTTGGGAAAGGTTCAGCCACCATAGTGTCAGGTACAGGGCAAACACATAGATAGCATGGTTTTAAGCCTCATCAATTTAGTAGGGGTAGTCTCACTAAATAAGGCTTCACATTCTCCAAAGACAGATTCAGCAAGTGAAAAAGGAATGCAATATAAAGATTCTCAACCCTCTGTTTTTGTAAAAGCAATGTCATTCACTAAATTCATTAAAGAGAAACAATGAGAGATTTCATCCAGGATAATTACTTTCAGTGGGAGGCTGATATAAAGTAACCACAGAGAATCAGAGAGAAAGAGTACATTTGTTTTTTAATATTGTGCTTTAAATAGAATTACTGTTCACTTCTCCATCACATTAATAGTTGGTTAATTCTATTGCTACAAATAGTCTAAATGTTCTTCTGCTGGTTTCTTCCGCAGCTTATTTGAAGATGGGCGATTTCTACTACTATGGTTACCAGAACCAGTCTAAAGACCTTGAGCTCTCCATGCGGATGTATGCCCAGGCTGCCTTGGAGGGTGATTCCCAGGTGGGTCTGCAGTCATGGCAAAGCATCAGGGTGTAGAACAGTCTGAGAATTCAGCTGTGACTGGTTCTTCTGCTTGGCCTCATCTGCACCAAAGAAACCTGCTAGAATAAGTTACAATTATTTTAAAATACCTTGTGAGTCAGTAGTTGCTGGTTCATAATAGAGGATAAACTAAGCATAGAGTAATAGTCCCAGAATTAGGCTTCTTTGTAAGCTAAAGGTAAATGGCCTAATTTAGTGCTACCTTACCATGGCACAATTGACTTAGCTGTGACCTCAGTATTTTTGCTATTGCAAGAGGAAGAAATAATAGCTGGGTTGTATTCCAGTCCTATCCTCTGCCATTTTATGATAAAAAAAACCTAGCCCATTTCCCTTGGTATATTATACCAAGTGAATCCCAGGGTGAATTTTCTTCACTAAGGTTTCATCTTAAAATGCTTTATAATTAAAGAATACACCATGTCACATTACCGAAGACATGCAGTGTTTCACCACTGTTTCCTGTTCTCAGGCTCTCCTGAAGTGCCCTGGGTGCAATATTCTATTCTCCCTGTCCCTATGGCAATATCCCCAGACAGTGTCTTGTATGTGAACTTACCAGAGGTAGGGTGGGTGGGTTCTCATCTGAGGTTATTGGGACAAAACATTACTGCTAAATTATCAAAGGAAAGAAGAGATGCATAAATAATGAAAATCAAAGTAATGGGGAATCCTGTAAAATGTCTCATGTGTCTTCATCTTCATGACTCTGAAGAGACACAAGGTTGCCTCAGACTTGTCCAAATAAGCAAAACCATAGGATTAAGGACTTAAATTGTCTGGAGGAAATTTCTGCTCTCAATTTCTGATTCTGTTGATCGGTAGAGCTATGTGAAGGGGAATTGAACAGTAACAGAATAGAAATCCATTTCTGCTTTCACTCTATTTCCCTAGGAGATAAAATATGACAGTTTTATATGGTGACTATGCTTAAAGAGCAACTAAAAATAAGAAAGAAACCATCTGGAAAAAGAGATGAACTAAGAAAAAGTTATGCTTTTTTTGCATTTTCAGTATTTACCTGAGTATATGGTTAGAAGAAAGGGCTCTCACAATTATTCAGTGAATATCACATTATACTGAATAATTTAGGGAAGACAATTATAATGATTTGGATACTTGGTGCTTAAATGCAGATATGAAAATCTAATGTTTTTTAAAAGTGTGTGCTTTTTTTTTACTGTTAGGGTTTCTTCAATTTGGCCCTTGTCATAGAAGAGGGCAACTCCATACCTTCCTACATTCTGGATCACTTGGAAATTGATCAAGCATTGCATTCTAGTAATACATCACTTCTTCAGGAACTGTATTACAGGTGAGTCTTTTTTACCTTTAATCAGCATTTTTTGATTTTCCATGTGAGTAACATTTGCTCTGGAGGACAGCAACTCCTGTAAGTATTAACTTTGTTCACTTTTATGATTTAAGGCAAGTTAAGGTCAACCTACTTGAAATTCTTAAATTCCCTAGATATATTTCAGTTTATGCCTGAAAGAGACCTGATTATATGTGGTTACCTGAAATAGCAGGGCCTGGATTGAATAATCCAGGAGGTCTTTTCCAGTTCAATATATTTAGGTTCCTAAGTTAGGCACTAGTGATTTGTATGCAGTCCAAACCAGTATTTCGGTTATAAATGTAGCATAATTTAATACAGAACCTAAAAATGTGTACCCAGGATAACAGCAATCCTTCCTATTAATTCTGCAAATATGTCCAGGCTGGCACAGATATTGTGGCGCAGAATATTAGATACCTGAGAATGTTAGAGGTCTGCTGCCTGAATATCCTGTGCCAGCACTATTCATGGAGAAACCACCTAGTGTGCTCTGCTTCCAATACAAAACTTGCATTTCCTTTACTCCGATAAAGCAACAAATGTTAGAAGGCACAGTGGGAATGGGAAGCTTACACAATATTTGGTGAATATGTGGAAGTGCCTTTCAAATATTTGAAGAAGAAGGAGCCAATGGTTAATACATGAGGCTGTGAATGACAAGTGAGTGGTTTATCGTCTGTTTTGCTACTGAGTGAACCCAGAAAAGTGGAGATGATACCAACGTTAAAACCTCATTTGGCTCTTCACCAACAATCTGCTGAAATTGTTCTTCACTGCAGTTAGACTGAACTTGTACCCTAAATTGTTTCCACTGCACGAAACCACTAGTCAGACACATTGTGGTTCTGGACCATCTGGGATTGTGAGTCTGAATTCTGCCTTCACTTGGGCTGAATCCTGCTTTGCTATGAGAGTAATTCTAGAGTTGACGGTGCTGAAGGGTTTTCCCATTGTCATACAGTTTTGTCCAAAAGGGCACATACTTTTATATATTTATATATTTGTGTGTGTGTGTATATATATATATATATACACACACAGTCTATGACTTTATAACTAAATTATATGTATATTTATAACAAAATTTATATTAAAAAGGTATATATCTATATACATATGTCACCACTCCTTCCTAAGCCTTGTAGAAAAGAATCACTTGAAGTTTAAAATAGATGCCTATGATTTAGCTGTCTAAACACCCCCAGTAGGTGAGGTCCTATTTAATGGGACTGAGCTGCTCAGCTCACCCCCCCAGGAGGTAGGTACCTTATGCTAGTCAGCTAAAACACTCTCCAAGCTCTGATTTCATTCTGGTATATGGCATTATATGTCTCTAAAGGAGTTTTGGCACGCGTTCTGTGTAGGCAACTAAATTTCGTACATCTAATTTTAAATAAAGTCCTTCTGCTGTTGGCTCACGTTAGAATGAGAACTGTGACTGCTTTGGAAGTGTAGCCAGGATGCTTAGACCCATTGTTGACCACTAAGAAAATAAAAAATACACTTCTATGGTAAGGTATTCTGTGCTTAATAAGTTAACGCTGGTATTTTTCTGAATTTTTACTTCACCATCTGTGATATAGTGATGATGATATTTGTTTGTTTTTCTGGATTACTGGTTCTGCAAACCCATTTGAGATTTCCAGATGATCAATGCCACAAAACTGTGAAGGAGGACTAATTAGTTGTTTTAATCTTCTTGTTGTAGGTGCTGGAATAATAGTAACCAGGAATCAATTAGTCCGTGTTCCTTAGCATTGCTTTACTTTTACATGAGAGTTCTCTGGAACAATGTTTTACACTCTACTCTGGTATGTATTGCCCTTTAGTACATGCACTGTTCCTTTGGAGCTCTCCCTTGACTTTGCACTGCTCTAACTCTGTTCATTAAATTATTGTCACAGATCTACTTCATGGGAACCTTTCTTTTATCAATTCTTGTTGCATTTGCAGTCCAGTCTTTTCAGTCTTTATCTGGTAAGTATGTGTCATAGCAAAACTGAAGAAAGAGAAGTGATCTTTTTATGTCAGTAAAACCTTAAAAAATGAAAGCAGAATTCTAGGTTTGATAGAAGTACCTCTGAGCAGTAGCTTCTTGAACACCTGTCATTTTTTTGATCATTAGAAAGGGGCAGATGAAGCAAAGTGTAACTTCAAACCTGTTGGTTTCTGAAGAACTTCTCTTGATAAAGGAGATTTTTAATAAAAACATTAACTGCATGCAATTATTCCCCATCTCTCAACACAGTATTTTTACAGTAACAATATGACTTTGATTCCGTATGTAGTCTCTGCAATATGCAAAGTGCGTTTCCTGTTTCCTAGGATGGAATCTCTTCAGATGCAAGGTGGGAGAAAAAGTGAGGTTCCAAGAGCTGGTACATTGGAGTAACTTAGTAAGAGTCAGTTCAGACTCTTAACACCAGTAACAGAATCAGCAAATGCATTCAGCCTGGAGTTGCAGACTCCTCCTGTCCTGAAACAGAAAGTTTTACTCTGTGTTGTCTCTTTTAATGGTACAAAGAAGATTAACAAACAGAAATGTTAAATTTCAGTCTGTTAAAACTGCCATCACATTTTCTACCACACTGAAAGAGATATCCAAGACAAAACTACATTGCTGAGTAAAGGGGAGAAAACCCCTACCCTCACATGAAAAATAATGAGTCATCATTTAAAAAGTATTTCCCACTTCAGTCAAATGTTTCAATTCAGATCACAACACTTAATCAGGAAACTGTGAATATTACCAGTTATATAAAGAATTTCTTCCACTACATACATTTTCTTATGCTGTGCTTTAACCCCAGTTGGCAGCTTAAGTGTATGTCGGAAAAGAATGTTTTCTGAAATATTTCTGTAATAAAATATTGAAAAAATTACTTTCACATTGATAACCTACACCTATAGGAAATAGTATTAAAAAAACCCCCAATGCCATTAAATCTGAAAAGATTATTTGAATTAAGAAATGTAACTCTGAAGAATATGGTGAATATGGAGATAATTTTGAAATCCAACTTTCTTTTCTTACCAGCTCTTAATGTATGCTTGGGAATCAAGCAACAAATTTATCAATAGATAGATATTCTTCTTTCAGTATTTCCAAACTTTGAATATTACCTTTATACCTAATTTTACATCCATATAATATTTAAATATCGATTAATAGACTTGCTAGACACAGTGGGGTTTTCATAAATAATTTCTTTTGATGTTCTTCTGAAGCTCGTAATTCTCCTGGAAGATCAGAACCATTGTCACATGATGTCCCATCTTCCTTAGGGAATGACAGTGAGGATGCTGCCAGGCCAGTAGAGCAAGATGAACCTACCCTTTTAAATGATCTATCACAGCAGGAGTCAAACCCTCAGAATCCTCTTGGTACCAGCTGAAGTGTAGTTTTCCTGAGGTTGACGGCCATTGGGAAGACAGGATATGAACAACTACGAATCTAAGAACTGGCAGCCAACCCTGTACATGGCATTAGCAATGCAGTCCCACAGCTGAAGTCGTAGGGAAGTTCGCTGATCTGACTTCTCCACTGTAGAGGAAGATCATCCCTATAATCTATTTAACTCCAAACAGATGATGCAGATTATCTCACTATACCCAACACACGATCATACTGTATGTCATGGAAGGGCCTGGAAGGAAACCTGCGAAGTCTTTGCCTAATTGAAAAACAAGCAAACATCCCACAGGTTTTAATGACGTTTTACTTACATGTCTAATCTCTTATTAAAGTGCTTTTACTGCTTTTACTGCATACTTATTTGTTGGTGAAATTAGCCAAGTTGTCCAGATTTGATCATGGAAATTACATAAAAGCAAAATGCAAGTTCCATGGAAACCAGTCAGGACTTCAGTACATGCAATGAGTTCTTTGGCATTTTATATTCCATGCTGATTTGTCAATGTGAAAAGTGTTTTGTTTTCAAAGAAAACACACCAGGAATATTTGCAATATGGTCATAACATATTAGTTATGATTGCTAAGTTTTAATCAAAGTTTTACAAGCATCCACATTGTCCCTGGTGGACACAACAAAATGTTTCTCTTCCTGCCAAGAGCCACTGATTAGAGAAAGGAGCTTCCCAATGAATAAATAAAAGAATATTTAAGTGTGATCAGGTGACACAAAGTGAACAAAAGTTTATTTTTGTATTCTGCTGTACATAACACAGGCAAGGTTTTATTTTATGTTCTAGAGTGACTCTAAAAGACACCTATTTAAGTGACAGTTTATTTGACAGATGTTGGATGGGACATATGGATAACGTATGGAGTGCAAATACCTTCTGTCTGATTGAAAGCTGTCTGTAAAGTGGCTGTAGGAAAGGTCTAATCTTTACAGCTGGTGTGCAATCACCTCTGCAAAATGGTGTAGATCACAGACTATAAATTGCATCAATCTATGCATTATTGAGGGTTAAATCCACTCGCCTTGCACTACATTATTTACTCTTGTAAATAAAAATATTTTTTTAATTCAGCCTGTACATGGAGGAATTTCTTTTAAAGCACCCCCTGGATGAAATACTGTTTTGCTGTTGCAATCTCTCAAGATCATTATTTATGTGTCTGTTTTCTCAGTTTCAAATGAGTCAATCAGCTTTCATTTTCTTTGACGAATACAGTCTTCTTTTCACAGAGCAAACCTGGAATATTTTGTTTTGTTTTTCGAGCAAGACATAGGAGGTTTCAGTAAGAAAGGAATTATGTAAAAGGGAAAAAAGGTCTGACCTTCAGGAAAGATACTTATATATAAATGTCTACACACCCATACCATCGAGACATGTTTCACTTGCAGAAAACTGAAAAGTCAAAAGCGTTGAGAGAAGAGTTGATGCTTTGAGGCAGCAATTCCCTTGACAAGTCATGGGATAAAAATGAAGATGTTAAAGCTCCTCCCCCTCCCACTGAGAAAGTAAATTGTGTGCCACATTACTGAGCTTTTTGTTAATTTGATCAAGAATTGCACAAAGAATACCTTTTGTTCTTTGTACAGTTGTAGATATATATTTTGTTCTTTCTATGTATAGGTAGATGTTTTAATGTGTTAGAGAGGAGCTTGACATTTACATACTAAACTGTTGTACTCACTCAGGTTAGATTATGTGTATTTGATACCCATTGCAATTGGTCCCCATTATTTTTGAGTTGCAAAAACTTGTGAAGCTAAATTTGATTGTATCAAATTCCTTAACACAAAGATATGGCTATTTCAAGAGCCCTATTATTGTCACCTAATGAAAGAAGATCATGCATCTGTATTAAAACTGTAGCAGGTTTAGATAGTGAACCCAGAAGCATTGCAGAAAGTCGAGTGCAGCCCTTGAAGATTAGCAGACAAATGTCACAATGTAGGCACAGTGTTAAGTTAGGTACCAAATGACATGCACAGTTAGATATGCATGCCCAAGTAGTTTTTTGTGAGCAAGACAAATCTTGCTTATAGTTAGCTACATGTTAAAGGTGTATTTTGCTACCGATGTCACATGTAGCAAAACTGAAGCTCCCATGCTAATCCCATGGGAGCTTGTCAGTGGTGGTGTGATTGTAGCCCATGTGTTGCAATCAGGGAGTTCTCCAAGCAGCAGTGATTTAGATTGTGTACCTACAGGTCAGAGTTAAGTGTTAGCACCCCGGCTCACTGTTTTCCTCTCTAAAACCCATGTTTTGAACTCCAGTAATTAACTAATTTGAAGAGTTTTTCCAGAAACACAATTCAGCATCTGTATTTCAGAAGGCAATTGCTGAAGCTGCAATATATTTTATGACGCCAGCAGTTAATAGTTCCATCTTTGTTTATTGTTACCTATTACGTCAGAAATTCTACCAAAGTATTTTAAGATAAGCAGCACTTCACAATAAACTGGCAATCCTGAAGGCTAAAATAATATTAGTTATATTATTGTCCTTCACTTCTTATAAGATCCAGGGAGCTATCGACAACCTAGAGAATCAACCAATTCCCAGTGAGAAACAATGGTTATTTACACAAAGTAGCTACATAGTTCTATTACATCCACAAGGAAAGCAGGGAGAGAATGGAAAAAGAGTTGCTGCATGAAGAATTATTTTTTCATAAATTGAAACATAATCACGGAAGTTTATAGTTTCTGCAGCCCATGTTGAATGTTCAGGGTGGGAATAAGGAAATAATAAATCACAGTTGTAGAGCTGAACTGCTCTATATAGTTTGTTTATCCACATTTGATAGAAGTCCAGCCATCTGAACAACACAGGTCATGCATAAGGCAGTGTAAGTGATAACCATTTTTCTTTTTCCCTTAGTTCTGCTCAGAATCATCTCCAGCAAATAAATTGTGGACAAGAAAGAATTTCAGAAGGGTTATTTACAAAATAGGTGCCAAATTCTCTAAAATGGGTGCATTTTACACCAAGTAAATGGATTTTCATGTTACAGAAAGTGACAGGAATGAGAGGTTGCTACATACAACGTATCAGAGTGCTATGGGAAGAAGGAAGAATCAGATAGGTGAAGATAAGCTAAAAAAAATAAGTCAATATTGAGCAGTTCTGAGTAGTTACCAACTACAGATTTATGAATAAAACAATTCAAACCAATTATGAAAGATTTGCAACTGTGAAGAGTTTGTTCAGCTCTGAATTGCGCAGCAGGGTGGTAGCAGGACAGGGCCAAATGTGGGGGCATCCATATGGGGGTGACAGACCACTGACTCCATGGTGTTGCTTCCCAGACCATACAGTGAAGAGCTTTGCATCCCAATAAATAGGCATGAGGACAGACTTAAATTTTTATAGTAATACCCTTGCTAGTATTTTTGTATTCCCATTTGAGCTACTGGAAAAACACAGATGATTTTTTAAAAACACATGTGAAACATGGATTACCTGTGAAGAGAATTGATTTATAGCAGATTCTTGTTGGTGTAAGCTGCCCCCATTGACTAATGGACTATGACATTTAACACTGGATGTTGACCCTTATCCTTTCATCCCTTATCCTGGATGAAAGATAGCACAAAGGTGAAACAAGTTGAATAAGCTTTGGCAGAGGAATTCCATCCGTCCATACACTCTCTCCTTCCTCCCATGAATGTGTGAACTCTATTAAAAGAATGGTATGTAGGAAGAGAACAAAAATAGAAGGCTGGATTTTATAAAGAAAAAGCCCAAGCATAAGAAAACTAAAGAATGTCAAAGGGAATCTGAGCATGGAGCAATTTCCTGTGCTGTCTTCTAGGACATAGGTGACAGGAAAAATTACTGAATAATCAACAGAAAATTGTAAATAAAAAAAAATCACAGCATCTGGAATATAGGTGTGTTGGAAATGCATCACAGCCTCATTATTTATCTAAATACCTAATTCCTATGTCAGGAGACTTCATTATATTTGCAATAAAGAAAGTAACAGTGAGTCTATGCCTAAGTAGAAGGTGTCTGTGTAAAAGCAGCCACATACAGATTAGTGAGCATCAAATTTAGACCAGATCAGGAGAAATGAATAACCAAAATGGAAAGGAAAAGGTACGTGCATTTTTGCAGTATGTACTAATGTAACAGTTACAGTAAGCAAGAAAAAAACCCAAAAAACACAACCAAGCAGAAGCCACATCAACTGCAGCAGATCAGATATCTGAGGCACTGATGTTCCAAACTGAAATTACACCAACAGTGCTGAATGCCTGTTGACTTAAGAGACTTGAGTTATTTGACAAGTGCTATCAGATACCTATCCACCTTTGGGCATCTTAATAACCCCTTAGAAGAAAACTGGCTGCAACAGCTTTGTTTGTAACTGTGTTCTGTGGTCTTTCTGCTAACGTGTTCCTTGACCTTGCTTCCGTCCCCAGTTTGCATTTTCTGATTTCTGTTGTTTCTTTCGTTTGTCCACACTGACCTCTCCTTAATCACTCAAACTGAATCGACAGCTCCTAATGCTCAGCATTGCTATTTGCTCTTATCGGTTATGCCAGGTGAGCAGGAAAAAGCACAAGTCCTTTGGCAAACCTAGCACCTTTTTTTGATAGTCTGCCAAGGCAGGAACTGAGACACCTGCTTGGCATTATCTATCTGTTCATTACAGCATGTCCTGAGAAATTGATTTACGCAGCAAATAATTGTGCAAGTTAGAAGCAAATCTCCCTTGATAGATTTGTATTAATAAACTAACCAAGGCCAGGCTCTGCTGTCTGGTTGTGGTGAGTTAAATGTTTCCTGTGAACCCACTTAGCTCATGTGCTGCTTCTTGGGACCAGTTTTGGTCCATAAAATCCCCAAAAGGTGTGCAGCCATTGTCTACAAGGATTCTTCTCAAATGGGCTTGAGCTAGGTCAAGTAGCACACCCCCAAAGAGCTGAGATAATCACAACCCAGTGCCCAAGCGTATCCTCCAGACTTGGTGCAGATGAACAAAGACGGTTTGTCTCTCTTACAGGCCATGAGGCTCCATTACACCCCCAAGCAACGACTGAGATTTATCCTTCCAATTTCACCAGCCTGTTTATCAGTGTGAGCCACCCAGCAGTCCCAGTGCGTTCAGAGCTGTTTTGAAGGCTTGCTTTCTTGAGAGAAGTGTGCTCAGCCTGTGCTAGTAGAACACAGGACAGCCTTTCCAAAGAACACCAGTACTAATTGGAATGAGAAATTAAAGTCTCCACTCATGTTTTATCTTGTTTCATCAAGACCAAACTGTAGTTTTCCCCTTCTGCTCTGTGGAGTTAACAGTGGCAATGACACTGTCCCTGCTTCCTTGTCCCATATCAGCTCTGTCTTATGTCCTACCCAGGTGACAAGGTTTAGGTCTCTCTCATCAGTGCTGCATTGCTCTTCCAAGCTCCAGTTGCATATGGAGAGCCTTTCCAATTTAATTTTTGAGTTAAACACAGTATGCTCGTCCCAGAAAACAAGTTAATCTTTGCAGTTCTGTTGGTTTCAATACCAGTAGGGGAAACCCAGGTACCCAAACTCTGATGTAGAAAACTCTGTTAGTTCATTAAACAAATATTAGATGTTGCAGAGGATCAGGCAGCCTGTTCAGAAGAAGGAAGTGGGTGAGGCCCTTTACTGGCAGCTGTAAGTAGCCTCAAAATCACAGGCACTAGTTCTTGTGAGTGAGTTTAACTATACTGACATCAGCTAGAGAAGCAACAGAGTGATGCACAGACAGTCCATCCAGGAGGTTCGTGGAAAGCACTGATGACTACTTCCTGGCACAGGTAATGTAGTTCCCACAAGGAACAACGTGCTTCTCAACCTCATGCTAACAAACAGGGAAGGCCTTCAAGGTTGGAGATGTGAAGGCTGAGGGCAGCCTTAGCTGCAGTGACAGATTTGGAGTTCAGTATCAGACAAGGAAAAAACAGGGCTGGAAGCAAGATTGCAACTATAGACTTCAGGAGAGCTAACTTTAGTCTTTTCAGTGATGGTCTTAGAAGAATCCCATGGAAACAGGCACTGTAGGGAAAAGGGGTTCGAGAGAGCTGGTTGATAGCCAAGGATCACTTCCTCCAGACTCGAGAACAGTGCCTCCCAATGTGCAAGAAGTCAGGCAAAGGTGTGAAGAGACCGGCGTGGTTGTTTAAAGAACTCCAGTCCTTACTCAAGTGTAAGCCTGAAACACACTCGAGATGGAAGCAGGGTTGGGCCACTCTGAATGAATATAGGGATACTTTCAGAGTATGTAGGACTGAGGCCAGGAAGGTCAAGACCCATCTGATACCAAGTCCAGCCTAGGATGTCAAGGACAAGAATGGCTTCTTCAAATACATCAATAATGAAAGGAAAACAAAGGATAATGTGGGCCTGTCAGCAAATGGAGGGGGACTCTGGTAACAGAGGATGCGGACAAGGCAGAGTTACCAAACACCTTTGCATCAGCCTTCACTGACAAGATGAGCCCTCAGGAATCTCTGACCCAGCAGACCAAGGTAAGGGAATGATGGAAAGAAGACTTTCCTTTGGCAAAGGAGAATTAGGTTAGAGATCACACAGGTAAACTTGACATCCACAAGTGCTGGAAGAGTTGGCAGACACCATAGCAAGGCCTCCCATGGAAGGTCATGGAGACCAGGAAAGGTATTTGAGGACTGCAAGAAAGCAAATGTCACCCCAGTCTTCAAAAACGGTAAGGAAGAAGACCCAGGGAACTACCAGTCAGTCAGTCTCACCTCAATCCCTGGAGAAACGATGGAGCACCTCATTCTGGAGGCCATCTCTATCTACATGGATGACTCTAAGATGGTCAGGAATAGTCAGCATGGACTCATCAAAGATAAATCATGCTTGGCCAACCTGCTTGCCTCCTGCGATGAAACAACTACCTGGATGGATGAGGGGAAAGCAGAGGATATTTTCGACCTCAACTTCAGCAAGGCTTTTGACACTGTCTCTCATCTCAACAGGTGGGAGAGATGGGCAGAGAAGAACCATCTAAAATTCAATGAAGACAAATACAGGTCATGCACCTAGGGAAGAGTAACCCCACACACCAGCACAGGCTGGGCGCTGACCTGCTGGGGAGCAGCTCTGCAGAGAAGGACCTGGGGCTCCTGGTGGACACCAAGTGTCCCTGAGCCAGCAGTGCCCTTGTGGCCAAGAGGGCCAGTGGTACCTGGGGTGCATTAGGGAGAGCATTGACAGCAGATTGAGGGAGGTGATCCTGCCCCTCCACTCAGCCCTAGTGAAGCTCATCTGCAGTGCTGTGTCCAGTTCTGGGCTCCTCAGTACAAGGGAGACATGGAGCTCCTGGAGCAGGTCCACAGAAGGGCTATAACGATGATGAAGGGACTGGAGCATCTCTGTTATGAGGACAGGCTGAGGGAGCTGGGCCTGTTCAGCCTTGAGAAAACACAACTGAGAGGGGAGCTCGTCAAAGTCTGTCAGTATCTGAAGGGAGGGTGGCAGGAGGATGGAGCCAGGCTCTGCTCAGAGGTGCCAAGCAATAGGACAAGAGGCAATGGGCAGAAGCTGGTGTGCAGGAAGTTCCACCTGAACATGAGGAAAAACTCTACTATGTGAGTGATGGAGAACTGGAACAGGTTGCTCAGAGAGGTCTCGAAGGTTCTGTCACTGTAGATATTCAGCAACTGTTCGAATGCAGTCCTGTGCTATGTGCTCTAGGGTGGTCCTGCCTGAGCAGGGAGGTTGGACCAGATAACCAACCAACTCTTCAACCAGTCTCTTCTAATTTTATCCATTCTGTGATCAGAAATTTTTCCTCTATATCTTCTTAAGACTTTACTGCTCAGCTGTGTCTGACTCGGATCAATAAGTTTTTATAATATCACCAGCAGCCTTCAGAAGCAGTAATAGGCCAATATTTAAGAATTAATTTTGTGACCTGAAAAGCTGCTATAGATTAGAGACATGAATCCAAATATCCCAATGCCTAGAGTAATTGCCACGTTGTTCAGATAAACAATTTGAATAAGAGGATTAAAAGTGGTTATCTGCACTGATTAAATGCATGTCCTTGCAAAGGCCAAAACCCACCAGAGGAGTGACAGCCATGCAGAGATAACCATGGCAAGTGCAGGTGTGAGCCCTTGGTGCCAGGGGCCAGAGGCTGTCAGGCAGCATTGTTGCTGCCCAGACTGTTTTTCGGGCTCTCCCAGGGCAAATTCTTCTATCCTGCGTGGCACTACATTAGTGTGCTCTGCAAACATACCCTCTGTGCCTTTACAATGTTAAAAGGAGATAAAAAGTTGCATTTTCATATCTCAAGTATCTGGTGCCAATGCACAGGATACCCTTCACACTGGGATACTATCAGCCCCACAGAGGGAGAGTGCATGAGTTGGTTACACTCTGTTGCTGATATGACAGATAGAAACCACCTTGTTCAGCATTTCAATTAATAAAATACCTATGCACCCTTCCAAGAAAGCTTTGTTATACCATGTGATAATTCAGTTATAAAGAAGGAGAACAAGAAAAAAAGAAAGTACCAGCCTAGCTTGCAAACCCCTGCCTCTGCCTATTTATCTTGTGCCCCGATGCCATTATGCCAGGACTATTTGGATTCTTTTGTGATGCAATAAATGCTTCAAAAAATGTTAGGGGTACATGCATAAAAAAAAAAATTCCTCCTTCAAATGAAATAATTTTATGGCCATAAGTCTGCCTATAAAATCCTTAACATTTGAATTCCCCAGGCATCCATCTACCCCACCATCACTTGCAGATGAAAGCAGAAATTTAGATATCTACCCTGTACTTTGTGTACCTGCCTCATATAATTCCAGAACTATTTGATGGGGTGATGATGGGAGTCTGGGTTTAATAAAGACCCCTCCTGCAAATAGATAAGATACCTGCAACTGATCCTTTCACTTAATCCAATTGAAGTGTTCTTTGAAACATTTAAATGGTTACACACTAGTGTTAACAAATACACGCCTAGGACAAAGACATTCAAGATGCAGTTTATGAAGATATTAATGCTACTTCAGTCAAGAATAATTGATCTAAAATATCTTAGATATTTATCTCACCCTTGATCTCCTTGATATATGACACAGTTTAACTCCAGCAGGTGACTAAGTCCCACACAGCCACTTGTTCAGATGCGCTCGTCCAGGATGGGAGGAGAAAATTGGAAGAATAAAAGTGAGGATATTTGTGTATTGAGATGAAGACAGTTTAACAGGTAAAGGAAAAGCCATGCATACATACAAAGCAAAACAAGGAATTCTTTCATGTGTCCCATGGGCAGGGAGGCATTCAGACACCCCAGGACAACAGAGCTCCCTCACACATAACAGTGACTCAGGAAGACAAACATCATCACTCCAAATATCTCCCTTTCCTTCTTCTCCCAGCTGGATGTGCTCAGCATGATGGAATCTCCCTTGGGTTAGTTGGAGTCTACTGTCCCAGCTGTGTCACCTCTCAACTCATTGTGCACCTCCAAATTCCTCACTGGTGGGGTGGGGTGAGGGGCAGAAAAGGCTTTTACGCTGTGTAGGCACTGCTTGGCAATAATGCAAACATTTTCATATTGACCTCTACTCTTTAGTGAAGAGATAACGGTCCCCTTTCAGCCAACAATAATGGGTGAAGTCCAGACTGTAAGAGTTCTTGAACCCAGCTTGAGTTCATAAGCCGTGTTAGATTGCTGATGTTGAGCAGCAATCCCACAGGAAGCATCTCAGACTTTGAACATCCATAACTGGTCCAGGACGTGGTTGGACTGGGGTCTGCTGCTTGTACCCTGTAAATTTTCCAAATTTTTGCTATAGTTTCTATGCCACCAGCCCTAGCATATACCTCAACCACTGAAGGGTAGCCCACCCCAATATACATTTATTGGCACAGGTGGTATAAATTCATGAGGTGCATAATCTACATCACAAGACAAATTTATTTTCCCTCCATTAGATTCAAAACATAAAATCGTGTTCTCAGTATCCTCCTTCAAGACCTCTGTTTGCTAGAAGCACACATAACAGTATCCTCAGGATTTGTGTGCCACCAATAAAAAAAGTGAAAAATTAGAGTCTTCCTTTGAACATTTGAGTTCAGATGAAGTATCGTACAAAACCAGCAGGACAGTTTCTGATAGAAATGGGATATTTTTGCAGAAAGACTAGACTTCTTTATCTCCTACAGATATAATAAATAATCAACTGGTGTTTTCCCATCACACCCACCACACAGCCAACGGAGCAAGTTTTGACTGCATTTAATCCTCCACACAAGTTAACTCATGACTGGGGAAGAGAAGAAAAAGAATAATTCTATGGCAATAAAAATCAACAAAAAGCTTCTTGATGCGTACATCCTTCAGAACATTGCTGACATGCCCAAGAAGAAAAGTTCTTCCCCCGCATCTCCTCCAGTTCAAGAAAATACTCTGAATAGAAACCTTTTTTCTTCCTGTTATAATACTGTGGCTTCAGACCAAGTAACAGGTGCCAAATTATAAAAAAATTGAACACTTACCTCCTCATTAAACAGCCACAGTTTTAGACTGTGTGTCTCCAGCAGCAACCCTGCCCACTACAAGCAAAACTTCGGACACACAAATACAGAGCTGCTTCTGACTCACACCAGCAAACCTGAAGCTGACTGCCAAGAGTTCAGAGCAAGAGCTGTTTTTCTTCAGGCACTTTTCAGCTGTTTTCAGTCCCTTTATTTTGCTTTTAAGCCTCTCCAGCTGTGCCCCAGAAACCTTGATTTAGCTATTTCAGATACTTTATTTTTCTAGAGCAATTTTTTTCATCCTTTTTGAGCTGAAAAGCTGCTTGAAACTTTTAGCCAGAAAAAAGTTTCCCAGCCCTGAATGGCATTTTATTGTAATGCAATTGATACAAGTAACATTTTCGGGGGCTACTTCATTATTTTTTCATTCCTACTTATTTTTCTTATTTCCATGTATGAAAATACATGTGATTATTTAAAAATAAACTACAGTTTTGACTGCTTGTGGTATCTTACCCCGCACCAGTTATCCTACTAGTCATTTGCAGGCCTAAGACTAAGAACTGCCCATCATACAACATGCACTTTCAGGCATAGGCAGGCATTTGAAAATTGTGCCCCGCAGAGTCTGAGGTCAATGCCTCCTCCTGAGGTGAGCAGGGTGCCTGGCCCAGGTAAGGAAATTTTAAATTCCTCTGGGATTTGCGTCTAGGAACATTGCCAGGATGTGTCAACAGATGGTGCTGGAACGGCCCCTTCTACTGGTTAGATGTGAAATCCATCCTCAGCTCTGTGATATTCTCCATTAACCAGACTTTACTTCTTTGAAGATGCTCTATGTACACTACAGGAATTCTGCCATCCAGTCTCCCTTATCGATTTTAAAAGGTTGCTAAGCCATTTACATTCTAAATTTGATGTGAAAGCAATAAGTGTTCACCATCTAGTGAGGAACAGAGCATTTTGTAAAACTTGTGTATTCGACACCTTTGCTTAGATCTATGGCTGAACAAAAGAGGGAGGAGCCCCCACTGATCTCTGTCTATATTCTGCCCTGAGCCAGCCTCAAGCCCTGATGTCCAAACCCCAAGACCCAGGGTGTCCTCAAGATCCTACAGCTCCACCACATTGATGGGGTGAGTATGGGGACAACCCCTGAAAAGCAGACCTGGCCACTGTAGCCTGCCTCATCTGTCCAGTCTTCATTGCCCTACAAAAGCACTAATGCATCCAGGGGTTATGTTTTGCCTTTGTGGATGCCCTAGCTGAGTGGTCCTTCCAGCTCTTACCAGCTTGAGATTCTGACCCCAAAAACACCTTCTGTGACAGCATCTATAGTGTCTCTGAGGAAATATTTTCATTGACTGAACAATTAGTCTTGCTCAAAAATTACTCAATGGGGTGTCCTGAAACTGGGTTTTAATTAAAAGTGACACAGACTGAGTAAATGTAGCTTCAAACATTCCTGCCAGTATGGTGTGACAAGCCTTCCCTGGCAAGGTACTGCTGCACATGGTGGAAGAAAGCCCAAAAGCTTTACCCTAAGCTGTGGCTCAATGTAATTTATTCAAATACCTGTTACACAGGGTCAAGATGTCTTAACAGCTTTAGAAGTTGCCTCTAAGGTATTATACCTCTGACTCACACCCAAGAGGAGCAGCTGAATATGACCTGGTAAGAAGTCAGTTTCACTAATAGAGAAAGACTCTTTGTGATGCTCTCAGGCAATATTCATATCCATAACAGGACAGCTCATTGCAACAGTAGAAGACCCCTTAATCAGATTTTTCAAATTCACCAAGAACCAGACCTCTCATTCTCTGAATGATGACCTTGAACGATCCATAAAATAATCCCTCAGACTCTTTCGGATACTGGTTTCAACAGTGTTGTTTTCCTAGCTGTAATACCTCAGCTTTATAGCCACTGGTATCTGGTTACTTTCCCCCCTGGGTCATTCTTCCAGCGGCATACATCTGTCCTAAGTGTACCCACCTGAAGTGTTTGCACACAACACTCCATTTGTGGGCATACCCGAGGTGAAGTGGCCTGGCTGCTGTCCCACAGAGGGAGGGAGGTCTCCTTCATCCCTCCCCTGGCAGTGTCCAAGGTGAAGCCCTGGGATGGGGTGCCCCTGAACACTGAGCTGCTTTCTCACAGCACCTCAGCAAATGTTTTGAGTCCATCTTATTTAGGGCTTTGTTGAGATTGTGAATGCATGGCTTATGGTCACTTGACCAGAAGGAGTGGACTGAAGCTGCTCCATCAGACCCATAATCATGAGGTTCTTAAAGAAGGTGTGCCAGCTCCATGCATCTGAGCTTAGGATGCATTGCTTGGCTCACCAGGCATTTTGTTTTACTCCAAGGGAAGTAAAACTTATTCCTTTCCTTGTGTTTCAAGGTAGTGTTGAAATTGCTGCTGATGAATGCAAAGTGCTCCCTGCCTGCTGCCATGTACATGCAGTCATTCAACCATCAGGTCTAGCCAGCCACCCAGCCCCGGTATCAATTCCACCTCATCCCACCCCCGGAAGTCCTGGACTGTTTTAGACTTTTCCTCCACCCCACTCCTGCTCTGTCTGTGATTCCTCAATCCCCAGCAACCTGAGCTTGCAATGTGATGGAGGGAGGGAACAAAACAAAATGTTGTTCCCTGTCCCTCCTTTTCCCAAGCTGGGTGAACAGCAGTTTGGGGATTCCTTGGTTTAGCAGCATTGCTATGTTTAGGGAAAGGAAGAAGAGCTGTCACAGACACAAAGGACTGAAGGCAGAGATGGGGTCCCAGCTGAGACACAATGAACTGCTTGGGATTTCTTCTTTCCTCTGTCCATGGACAGAGGTGCCAGCTCTGAGGGCAGCGAGGACATGCCCAACCTGGCCAAAGGCAGCAACCAGGCTAAGCAAATTTCCCCAGGATATACTCAGCTCCTTTCCACTTCCAGCATACAAGCCTGTGATTTGAGCCATCGTGCCATCATTTTCTTCAGAAATGCTCCTTGTGTCACAGCTGTCCTCAAACACAGGCCAAAGGATGCTCTGCACCTTGTGGGTGCATATGCATCCCACTTGCTAGGGAGTGTTTGAAACTGTTCTAGCGCAGGAAGCAAGAAACAAGAGTCAGTACCTTTTGTTTGTACTGTACAGCAGCACCAGAGCCAGCCTTCAAGCTGGCAACCATTTGAGATCCAGTTCCTGAGGCCATTGCATTGCTCTGTTAAAATAGGGCTTAATACTCTCCTCAGTCACATGAGCACCGATTTTCCTAATGTCAATTACAGCCACATATTGCTTCACCAAGGGCAGCATTTGGTCCACAAATTGTTTGCATGTCCTATAATTTATGCATTTTGCATTGTGTAAAAACCCTCCAGTCCATCAGCTGTGGTGTTGGTTGCAAAATATCTGCTCCTGTAATTACCCTGATTGTTTATGTCATGGTAATGTGTCCTTAGATGTTGAGCCATGTAAAAAGATTGATACACCAGAAGTGTAAATGGCAATTAGGGAATTTCATCAAATGCTGGGTAAGATACAATGCTTGTGACAGTTTAATTCTAGCCTTTGCTCTGCTTCTCTTGTTGTCTTGTTGAAACATTCAGATCTCAGTTGTTAGGGGAAACCTGTTTTGGGACAACTCCATTAAATCAGTGTGATTACTATCCAATATGCAAAGTGAACACTCAGTTCTTCCATATGGATCACGTATTTTCCTTGTAGTAGAATTGCATAAAGGGAATAAGATCTAAAGAATATTCTGTAAAAATATTATGAGTGGGTCTACACATCCAGTGTCATGCCTCTGGCATGTGGCAACACCAGGAGTGGCCACTAGATAGTGAAAAAAACATCCGAATGCAGATAAAGCACTTGCAAGGAAGGACAGCCCACTGAGATGATGCAACAGGAACATGGCCTGGCCTTCCCTGGTATGTGTGTGGTATCCTTCCTTATGCAGTTCTTGAAACAGTGGATTTTTGCTTCACACTGCTCACTATTTATTTTTAAAAGACCTGATGAGATCCTGTGCTACTGATTGCGTGTTGGTTCAGCTGCTGCCAGTGGTACCACACCAGCATGCACCCCCAAATAATTTGCTGTGAATCAGAGAACAGCCTTTCCCGGCCGGGTGCCCAGCACCACGTGGTGAGATGAAGGAAGAGATGATGGAGCATTCGAGCAGCATTTCAGACTAACCAGAATGCTGCACAGGGGTAGACCTGGTGCAATTCAATGTAGTGTTATAAAAAGTTTGAAACTGGGGGAAGCAAATGTGGCACTTCAAGCAGAAACTAAAAAAGCACAGGAGCACCAAAAGGAGCTACGGACAACATGGTTAGGTTGCAAGCAGAGGGGTAGAAGACAGAGAACAGGCAGTAAGCTGAAGCATTGTTTGCATGTTTTGAAAGCTTCTGATGAGTGCAGAGCTCCATGACTTAACTGCTATTGGTTAAATAGTGATAGGCATTGCTGAACTTTGTCCCAGGCAGTTTGGAAATAGAAAGGTGGGTGGCACATGTGCCAGTGCTCTGTGTTCTGATTCCCAACAGAGAGTCATGGAAGGTGAAGAATTACAGTATTTTTGCATGGGTGTAAGAAGCTCTAAGTTTTAAATCATGGGCCCAGGGTGCTTCACTTTCAGAAGCAGCCAGTCTACACTCTAGTGCATAAATATTGGTGTTAAGAGAAATACTTCTGCTATCTTCATTTCAATAAAACATGGTGTAATTGGGAATGAGAGGTGCTTTTGGGGCTAGCTCCTCAGCTACTGTTGAGCTCATAATTAGGAAGTCTAATAAAATTTTCAATACTCTTTAACACATTTAAAGAGCACTTTCTATTTCTCTCTGTCTGGTTAATTTTAAGCTCCATATGTCATGTGTGATTAAAGAAAAGTGTAAGATGGATATTTTTGCCAGTTATAAGCCAGCCATCACTCAGGTCACGGGCAATAAGGAGCATTACAGAGACATTCTGTTTGCCAGGGAATACAGGAAGAATCTGAGCCTCATACAGTGACACAGATAATTTGTGGTGACTCATCATGCATCCTGTTGCCACAATAGCATTGGCTTTCCTCTTACATGTTTGCCTTCACTAAGGACAGTCTGTAGCACTCTGCCAGAAAATATCTTGACCCACACAGTTGTACCAAGCAATTCTTTTTATTTTTCTCCATATGAAAATACTGGACACACGGGTGCTTTTTTTAGTGCTCAGAGGTAAAGAAACCTTCTATTTTCTTGCACATTGCATCAGCTCAGACTAGAACTTGTCTGAATATTTCTTTTTCTGCAAGGCTCCATGATAGGTATATAAATAGATATTATGAAAAGATTTTTTTAAACTTCTCTTTATTTTTACATTCAATGCATGAGGACAGACAAGATGAACATTCATGACAAAATATAAAGACATATACTCTCCTTGAAACCGTTAAAAGACAAAGTGTTTGAGAGTTTAAAAAAGTATTTTAGAAACATTGTATTTCCAAAATTTCTCATTACAGAAAATTCAAATATTTTAGAAATATAATGATTAATATGCTTGTGCATTAAGCCATATTATGAAAGCCTGTAGTTGTTTTTCATCTTTAAGAAATCTGTCTCTGCATTACTAACAATCTTTAAGTAACCTATTGATGGAGACAACAGTCTCCGTAATACACAGTATACACAGTTACAAACAAATGAAAAGTTATATTACAAAATATACAGTAGTTCCTTTTTTACATTTTTATAGATAAACATTGCATAGTTTTCAAATACATAATATATAACACAATCATAAGCCTTTTTCTCTATAAGTTATGAAAAATTCTGTACACTCAAACGATTATAAATAAAGCGTAAATATCTTTTAGTCAGAGTGTGGGGGTGACTGTACCAGGACATATCATGCTGTATTAAACAGAAATATTTGTTAGAATCTGCTGAACACCATGGCAGGATATGGCCTGGAGCAAGGAGAGGAGATCACAGGGGGAGACGTTACAAAGAGGAACCATAAAGTACTGATACGCTTGACAATTATTACCCTGATTCTTTTGTAAGAATTGCTTTCCTACAGTTATTATCACTGTTCTTGATGGCTTTACTTCAAGAAGCAAAATAAGGTGCATGTTGTTTAAGAAATGAGTAAAAGTAGACTAAAATGTTTCCTCTTTCAATTGGTGGTCAATGGAAATGTAGGATAACTTGAAAACAATTCTGAATATTTTTCTCATATTTTTCCCAAAGAAACAGGGCATGGGAAATGCATACTGGGATTTAAAGAAACAGTTTCAAAAAGCATCCAGAATTGTGAGAATAAAATGAAGAAGAATTACTGAAAATATAAAAATTCCACTTTAAAAATGAGATGCTGACAAAATTCTGTTTCAACTATATGAAGCATAAGGAAAATAACTTTAAAAAGAACATTTGACATAATTCTGTTTGCTACTACACTCGAAAAGAGCAGAATTATACCAAAACTAGATGGTTTTGGAAGTTCACTCTGATTCTAAGCATTTTGTTACTGGCTCACAATTACAGAAACAGTTAGAATCTCAGTTTGAATGCAATTTGCAAACACTTAGTTTGTCAGTTTTAATGTTAGTTTAAAAAAGTAAATGAAAACAGTTTTCACTTCTAAAATATATGTATTTATCTGATTGCTGAATTTAACCTACTGAATTCCGAGCTCTGCAGGAAACAACTGCTGAGAAGTAATTGTGTTCTAGCAGCACTGAGTGGCTTTGTTACACTAAGGTTCTTTTCAGCATTTTATGACACATTTAATTTAAAATTCAGCCTCTTAAATGGGCTTTAAATGACACTTGGTTTACACTCAGCCACCTCATTTTTTTGGAATGTCAGTGATTGGACTTCAGATATTGTCCCATAATCAGTAATATCTAAGCTGTTGAAAACCAGCAGAAGTACTAAGTGCATTTCTGAAATTACCTTCTTCTGATTTTGAAATTATGCCTTCTATCACCCCATGATTCAGAGCAGTATCACAAGCATTAACTAAAACATCAGTAAGGTAAAATTTGAGCACAAGCAGCTTCTTACCAAGTATTGCACTACCCATGGATTTGCTAGACGTTGTAGTGAACACTCCTTCTGGATTTTATTTGGGATTTGGATTGCTACATACAGTTGCCAGTAAAAATCACATTATTTCCAAGTAGGGTGGTTTGGAGCACAAAGAGGTAGTGAAAACCCCTTTCTCTCCAGTAAACATTACCAGATGCCCTGTGCCAGCCATAATCTGCTCTGCAGGCTCCCTCTGTTGTAGGTCTAAAGCCAGTCTCCACCACTACTCTGAAAACTCCTTTTGTGGCTCAGGCAAATGGAGCCACAGCTGCACACAGCTCTCCTGGCATCAGCCCAGGCTGGCACAGCTCTCTCCTCTCCTCTCCTGCCGTGGCCACTTGTCCTCCTTCCTGCACCAGTCCATAGTTGTGGGATTACATGGTGAACAGGACTGAGTAGGACCATCTAGAGAGAGGAACGGCCACACAATCACATCCTCAGTCAGTCAAGACCTTTGGTAGCAACCTGATGTCTCCAAACACAGTTCTTAACATTCAGTGGGCAGAGGGATCAGCAATTATTTTTATGGTCTTTAGCCTGAGATAACAAAAGATTATAGCTCCTGTCCCCATTGTTAGAGGAGACAGACAGGGCACCAAATGGGCTTACATTCACCGTTATGCCAGAGTAGGACTCCAAGAGCTTCAGAAGGATGTCCTGGAATTTCATTTTCCTTCACACACATAGATTTTGTCTATTCTAGGAACACTACTGTTTTCCATTTGGACCACTGCTGACAGGCCAATGAAAACATTAGAATTCTTTTCTTCTTTTTTCCTTTTTTTTTTCTTTCTTTTTTTTTTTAATTTCAAGGGCTTTTTAAGTATTATGAAGTAATTTCTGTTGAGTCAGTAGGTCAGAAAGGCTGTTCTACAAGTGCACTGTTTATTATTTTTTTAAGTTTGAATTGATTGCCACTTCTTTTCATCCCTCTCTGCATGGGACTACATCAGGATTTCTTTTGTTTGCTACTGATAACAATGGAGGAAGGTACCACATAGTAGATCTTCTGTGAGCAAATCTGTCATTAGCTTTGCAACAGAGCATAGATTTTCTAGGGACTCTGTCAAGCTTGTTTGACTCCTTTCCTTGATGAGTGATGTATCACTGGCTTCAGAAACCTAACAAAATGTTCACTCTGTCCTCAGTGCAAGGTCCAAGGTGGTTTTCATGAGCCTGGCTGTCCTGTGCTGTATCTCTGCTAAGATGCATGGATCCAGTACTATAAGGCCGTGTTGTTTGTGCCTGTTTTGTCAACACAAGCTACAGCTGGTGCCCTTCTTCCACCTCTTTCTTCATCAGCCATTGCCATGGTGTTTTCATAAACTTCCATAGTTTTTAGCTGCTTGTCTTTGGCACCCTCCTGTTCAGCATTGACTTTGCAACACTTACAGAAGCCACAGCAGTGTTTCCCACAAAAAGCAAGTGAAGACATAATTATATTGTCCCAGGGCTCTAGGGAGTGCATCCAGATAGGTAGGAAATCCCAGTTTTGGAGCTTCTCAGGCAGTGAATGTGGTCGCCTTTTCTGCATAACATTAATTACAACCACAGCAATAAAAAGAGCAAACAAAGGAAGGCAAACACCCAAAAGGACTGGCCAGCCTGCCAGTGACAGACCAAATACAAATAAAGGCAAAAGAAAGAAACAGAGGAGAAGATAAAATATAGCAAACCATCTATACTGGGCTGTTATATTTCCCAAGGTCTTGGACATGCGGATTGGCAGGCGGGTATAAGGTATCGGATAAAACAGAATAATCCCAGAGACATTGAAGAAAAAGTGGCACAAGGCAATCTGAAAGCAAAAACATTTGAGAAATTCATTAGCTAAAATGCCATTAAATGCTTCTACCCACATGATAACTACTTCCAGCTCTCAGGAAACAATACTGTCGTCAAAAAGGTATGGTAACCATTGGGTTCTGCAGCCATAAATTTTCAATGAAAATATGGGAAACATAAATTTGATATTGCACACAGGCTACAGAGAAATTTTTAATGGTACAAACTTGGATTTTACAAAAATTAGCTATAAGTTTATAGGGCACTGAGGAGATTCCTGGAAGGGGACTTTGTCTTTGGATCTTTACAATCCTTTGATTCACATACTTCAAAATTTTTAAACAAAAATTAGCACTAAAAGGCACAGTCTTGCTAAAGCTTACAGGAGTCACTTGGACAGAATAAGCATATATTGAACAAAACAGTACATTCCCTGCTTGCCTTATCCTACTTTAATTTTGTAATTGTTATCAGACTAAATTAAATATGGAAGTATGGGGGGTTATTTATAAAGGGCATTATAAAACCAGCACGTTATCATGAAATCTGAGCCTTATCAAGATAGCGTCTTCTCATGATTACATCTGTTGCCTGAGGACAATAAAATGACTTCTGTAATTTTCTTGATTAATTTTAGCTACTAAAGACATTCATCCCATTTGCCAAGGAAATGTCATTATCTTTTCACTCTTTGATGTAAAACATTCATTCAAATGTTATTTGTTGCAGATGCCAGGTTATTTGCTACTGGGTGGAAAAATGGGAGGCCAAAGCCAGGCTTCCTGCTTTTCAAATAGTTTGAGAGAAGAAGGAATTCAGTAAAACCCACTCAAATTACATTTACAATGAGAAAAATAGATGCCATGATGCTCACTGCCAGGTCAGGCAGATAGAGAGCTTGCCAGCTTAAGGATTGTGCAACCTTCAGTTAGGTTACAGGATTTCCTGTACAGTTCATGAACTGACTTAGGATCCTGAGAAGAAAGCTTACAGAAATCAGTAACCTCAGAGGATTTTCAGCATGTGGGCATTGAACTCCAAGCAGCAACGTCTCCACACTCAGGGGTCAAGGGGCCTCCCCTGTCTCAGTTCTGAATCAATTCAGGCAGATCAAGACAATTTATGATACTAAGATTAGCTGTATATTGATATTCTGAGAATTCTTAATGGAACCTTTTTGCTCTAGCAGTTGAAGAGAATGCATTGTCATTAATAGCACACACAGAATCAGGCACAACAGAAACAGCATATTTGCATCACAGCCACTTTTGTCAAGTTTTTCTTCAGAAAAGTTACAACTTCTAAATGAAGTCAAGAAAGCATTGTTTTATACTGACCTGTAATGAATATTTTAATGTACTCCCAGGACTTGCTAAAGCTGCAAGTATAGCTGTTGTGGTTGTGCCAATGTTGGCTCCTAAGGTGAGGGGGTAGGAGCGCTCAATGCTTATAACGCCAATGCCTACAAGAAAAGAAACACAACTGAGCTGGTTTCAGAATGATGGAGAAGATAAGACATGGGGATAAAGAGCACAGTATTTACAACTTACCAACAAGGGGTGTAATAGCAGATGTAAAAACAGAACTGCTTTGGACAACAAAGGTCATGCCAGCCCCTGCAAGCATAGCCAGGTATCCAGCAAGCCAAGTAAAAGGGAATGGAAAGTCTAAAAAATTAGAGAGAGAATGCTGCTGTTAGCATACCTGAGTGATCTATGTAACAGTAACATGGCAGTGAAGACCGTTGAGCACTTAAAATGTAGATATATTGTTTCCATATTGGGTCTCACATGACAATTCGGGGTCAGTTCTACTACTTCCATTTATCCTGTTTGCTGTGCTCCTTCTACAGCCTTGAACCACTGGACATACTTTGAGATGGATACTAGACTAGGTAGACATTTGTCCTGGCCCAGGGTAGCATGTGTGTTGTGATACAAGTAGGTGCCAGAAATGTTTCTGCAGAGGTCAACACAAAACCTTCTGGGTGTTTTGAGAGCCTTGGTTTCAGCAACCAGGCACCCACTGCATGGATCAGCTCTTCAGACAGCTCTGAAGACCATCCTGAGAGAACCAAGTTCTTTGTTCTAACTAGTTCCAAGCAGATTATCTCCTAAAAATTCCCTTGTTAACCCTTGCAGAGAACAGCTAGTTGCACTGATTGGAGAAACCAGGCACAAATGTCCCCTGTAGTCTGCTGATTTATGGAGAGAGCTGAGAAGTGAGGACTTCATCAGTTGGGAAGACACAGAGGAACACAGAGCAGATCCCAAATTAAATAAGCAATAGATGTCAGCTGTTTACTTTCTACCCCTTGTTTTTAATTTGGGCAGTGTTCTTTGCCCAGAAGAGAAGACAGCTTAGGAACCACTTTGTTGCCTTCTGTATTTCTGTGAGCCCTCACTTCAGTCACAGCCTGAGATCTGTGCCAGGACTGCTTTTCTCAGTACAGCTTCTAATATCTCTCCATTAAAGAGAGTATGAAGGAAAAGCAATCTGGTGAAAAAAAAACCCTAACATTTGCACTGAATGGATCCAGGCTGAAAAAATGTCTGGACAGCACAGGGAAAGGCAGAAAAACATCCCTATTCAAGGCTGCCTTATCCTGCTGAAGAGAGGGTTTGGCAGCAGAACAGGATAAGATTATTTATTACTACAAACGTTTTTCAATTTACTTTGGAAGGAATATGCAGACCCTGTGCCAGAGCAGGCAATCACAATCTCAGCACTTTGGTGCTATCTTTTGAGGATGGGAAAACTACATTTCTAACAGCTAATGATTATACATCTAGAAACAGAGCCTGGACTTCGGTCTCTAATGTTGTTAATCTGCTGCATTTCCCAATCAAGCTGTTCACTAATAGATTTTTAAATGAAAGAAAAAAATGTTTGGGAGAAAAAAAGTTGGGCAGTGTGCGTGATTTTCATTCGATAGTATTTTCTTTAAAATATTCTATAACGTCTTCCAGAACAGGAGACAACAATAAACATGCTCAGTGTCCTTGTCATTCCTGGAAACAATCCTTAGGAAAAGCAGATAGTTACCAGTGTTGATTGTCTTCTTGATAACACTTGCCACTTGTCCTTTAAGCACAGAGTTTAATAGCTTAACGATCATTATCAAACAGGAGCACAGAACAAGCAGGGACAAAGCCAGAAGGATGAGCCCGATGGCAAGATCAGGCAGGTCTGAGTTTGCAAAGAGGTGCTGGCCTGAAAAAGAAAAGGAAAATGAATTAGCCTACCCACATTTTTGCCTGTGGTCCTAAGTCCAGCTCTGGTTTTCACTCACTCCCCTAAGAAAATTGGACCAAAGCATACACAACTTGAGGAGTTGACGGAAAGAGGGAAAATGCCACCTTCCTTCCTCCACAAAAGCCACGTCTGAGTGAGGCAGGAGAGGTGCTTCTATAGACCTAAAATACACAGCGAGCACCCCTATAGGGCAGGCAGGAACTAGGTGACCATGTGCATGGGAGAGGAGTTGCAAGGGCAGGAGAAAATTTTAGGGTGCTCCATGCCACATGGTGGGCCAGCTTTTCCCAGAGGTGGCTGCATGCCTGAGAAAAGCTGTTCAAAGTCCTGCAGGGCATGCATAGGGATGGAGATATCCTAGCAACCATTACAGCAAAGTAACCGTAGCTCCAAGCCATCTGAACATCGAGGGTGACATGATACTGAAGACCTCAATTACTGGTGTCAGACAGCATGGAAAGAGATCCATCTGCAGCCAGATACCATGATGATGCTGGTAACTCCAGCTGTGCAGCCAGAACAGAGCACCTCAGGCAGCACCCACAGCAGTGCCATGTGTCCGTATGCAGGCGAGGGCTTCTAGATACACCTCTGAAGTGGCCTGTTCGAAAGGTATATACTATATACTGTATGCTTTTAAGTAAGGATATGGCAGAGATGTAGTTCTACTACTTACATTTACTGATATATTCCGTTTCAGTTATATTCTTGAGAGTCCACGTCACATTTCCCTCAGTCCAGCAAAAGTCAGGAGATGTGCAGTTTTCGGAAGGGGGAATTGTAACATTCTGCAGTGTCTAAAGATTGCCAGACAAAGCAGATAGTTCAGTCATCTAAAATCCTTATTAAGAGTTCATGTAGAATTTTTGAGTTTTACTGCAACCAAGATTCATCAGCTAAGCTGGCACCACAGTCATGATATGGCAATATTTTGCATTCTTAAAATAAATTACCATGCTGTTACCCAAGTCAATCAGTACAACATTTAAAGATTAAAATATCCCCAAATTCTTCTACATTGTAATAATCACAGCACCAAGCCACTAATAGCTAAGGAACTTAACTACTGATAACAGTTTTTGTGGAGCGAGGTTCATATTTGGATGCAGTTGTGAGACAGTGGCATTCCTTTTCCAGCCGGCACCACACCTTCTTTGGTAAAAGAAAGACCTCTTTACTGACATCTCAGTGCAGTTCGTGGTCTGATGAGTACTACAGGACTGTGAGTCAGAATGCTACAATACTAGTGCAGCCTCTCTTGCTAGATGAGCACAAAGTGCTCTAGCTGATTTACTGTGCCTCAGTTTCCCATGTCAGTAGAAACAGAAGTGCTGAAAACTTTAATTTTCAAAGTTCAAATGCTATCTAAGAGCTTATTACAAGCACTATGATTAGCATTAGTAAATTACTGATTTTCTGTGTATACACAATAAAACCTTCCTTATAAGCCCTCCTAGCCTGAATATACTGCATTCTGACACCAGGTCCATAAGTCATTATGTAGATTAAGGAAGAGTTTGCTGACTGAGCTGTGCTTCCACATGAGAGCAGCTAGCAGCCAAATGGACTCTGAACCATGTTCCTGAACATGAGGTATCTTTCCAAAGTGCTTGAGTGATTTTCTTTTGCAGAAATGGGGAAAGAGAAATCATATCTTTTTGCTGGGTACTGCCTACTGACACCTCCATCTGTAATTCTCTCCAGAGGATGCAGGTGGATAAAACTGGGAGTGGATCTGGTGTCCCCACATCTCCAGGGAGTGAATGCCTGGGCTCCAGGCCCCCCATCCTGTAAACCTTTACAAACACAACACAATCTTGTTTCTCACCTTCCTGAATTTTTTTCAAACATCTTAGTTTCAAAGCAGCCTCACTAGATCAAAATGTTTGTTTTGCTTTAAACATACAAGGTCTGCATGTATTTATCCTTGCCATAAGTCTGTTTGATTTTTTTTTTTTTTTGCTAGAAATTAGTTTAACCCATTAGGAATGCAAATAATTAAAATTATTTTTCCTTTTCCCCCACCAAGATCAAGTCAAAATTCTGGGACTTTCATATGTTTTTGTAATTTGACTAAAAGCTTGAGCAGTAGATACACAGCCAAAATACAGGCAAACACAGGGAAAAAAAGCATGCATCTAGAAATATACATTTCCCTCAACCTGCACTTTCCATGTAGTTTCTTGTCTTGTGTAGGACTCAGGGGCTGGGACCTCTCCAGCTGAGGGTCAGGCTGTGCCTGGGGGGCAGTGAGGGGCACCAGGCTGGGGCTCTGGCGGCAGCGCCCCAGCCCAAGCTCCCCAGGGTGAGACACCCAGAGACTCTGCGGGGTAACCTGAGCAGGGTTTCAGGTGAGCACAGCTCTGCTCAGGCCCTATCTCCATAGGTAGCATTTCAGTGGCCATCCAGACTGTCATTCAATAGGAGCTGAGCACTTAATTTCAACCTCCACGGTGTGTCCTTAAGTATCTTCTGCCTCAGGACTTCAGGAATTACTTTTCTATATGTGCCAACAAGTAGAATACTCTAATTAGAGAATCAAAGGATATTTAATGCCCTAATTGCTAGTTAGCTGAACAATGCAAACCAAACACTCAGCTCCATAGTTTACCAAAATACTCATTGGTGTCGATCTGGGCAAGAGATTCCTCCAAGCTGCAGGGCTGCTTGGGTGAAGAGGAACAGGACACAAACCCCACAGAGGCTTTCTCCAAGGGCAGTTTTCCAAGAAAGCTGCCAATAGCCAGCTGCCACTAGATCACCCTAACACACGTAAAACTAAAGCTGATTAGATCAGTAGATAAATGGTGGTTGAAGCAATCTTTTCTCTGGCCTATGCTGCAGATTTTTTCCACTTTCAGGGAGTTGGTAGGAGTATCAGAGTTTAAAGGCATTTGGGTTTGAAAGGAGTAAACGTGTTGGCACCAATCCACCAGTTCTGATAGGCAAGGGTCTGCACGGTACTAAAAGCAGCCAGGTCAAGGTCACTACTGGTGACCATGCTTCATTTAAGTGGAGCAAAAATGACATTAAATTTTGTTCATTCTTTTTCTGCTGATAAAAACCCCACCCTCATTAAAAAAATCTGATTTCACAATCCTATGATAAGGAGCATCAGCTACAGATCAGTAGTATATTTCCTGAGGTACTTGACAATTAATTTAACATGATACTCACCACGTTGGTTTTAGTGACACACCAGACCTTTACCAGGCTTTTGTTTTTTGCTGATTCGTCATTAGTAGCAATTGCATTTATTACTGATTTATCAAGCTTAAAAAGAACAAAAATAATTTTAAAAAAGCATTATTCCAGCTTGTATCACATACTTCTGTTCAGGTCTACTCAACCCCCTTTGGAAGCTCTACCATATAAAATCTGCATGACTCTAATGCTTAAACTTCTGCCCAACAGGTAGGAGGGGGATTACTCCCAGAAAAAAAGATACTACTCTACATGCCCAAATGCTTTGTCTCATTCTCTCCACATTATCCAATCCCTCATCTCACCTTTTCTGTTTAATCAGCTGCTCTGACACAACTGCCTGGCTGTATTCACTGTCACTTTGGAAGCAGTGTGCATCCCCCTGGCCTCTAGATGCATATGATTATGTCCCATAATTTCAGTGTCATCATCAGGTCCTATACTGATCCTCTGGCTGTGGTGAGTTGTCTCAGCTATCTGCCAATGTCCGGGCAACAGGCTGCCTTCCCATCAATCCCACATGGCTGCATTTGTCCTCACCTGCCTTCCCAGTCCTCCTAGCTAGGTCTGCCACAGTGAAATGTGGGGGAAATAGGAACTGGAACCATAGAGCTGGGGCTTTATGAAATGTGAATAAAGAGAAGAATTCATCTGCTGATGAACTTTACCCCAAGGATTCAGAGAAAGTAGTCGAAGCCTTCTCATACTCAGAGCAATTTGATTAGTTGTGACTGAACCAAGTAAGCAGCTTGAAGTGAGAAAGAGCTTACCTCAATGATGAGCTTTGTAAAGGGGTCTGTGATAACTTTTAGTAGCTCTGGGGCATCCTCACCACTTTCAAGATGAAAGGACTCAACTATAACATTGGTGAGATGGTAGAGATAGCCAGAAATAACTTCAATGGGCAACAGCGCAAACACAGCTAGCCAGTTAAAGAAATCATGGATTGTTGCCGCAGCAAAGGCCCTGCAAGAAGAAATTAAAAAACAGTTGATTTTAATTAAACAAAATGTGTAAACCATCAATTAGATATGAAATCATAAAAGTAGAGATGAAGGTCATTTCAAGGTGGGAATCATTTAATTTCTGGGGTCAAAGGAGATAGCTACTTTGTTATGGAGTGCTAGGTTGGCTCCACGCTGTTGACCAATTAAAGAGCCAGACAGGTGAGTAAAACAAGAAAAACTAGAAAAGACAAAAGGGATCCTTAACATGAGGCTGCCAAGAGTACACGCTTGAAGAAGGAAGTGGCTGTACAGATTGTATTTGTTTTGCCTCTCACCTGTTTTTGGTACATTTTTAATTCTGAACCAGTCATTGCCTCCAGGACCTGCTCTCCCTGACTCCTGGAGCAAGAGGGCTTTGCAGCTCTCCCACGTTTCTGCAAACTGTTGGTGTATAGTTTCCTTCCATCTTCTCCTCCAAAGCCTGAGGAGCCACAGCTCTTTCCTCAGAGGCTTTGGCTAAGAGTATTTCAGTATGCCCAGTGCGCCATAAAGTCTCCTATCCCTCACAAGTTTATTGCCCTTCTCCAGTAAGCCTCTAATGAGGCTTCTAATAATGCTCCATGAGCTCCACGAGCTCTCTCAGTGGCAATGCCTAGTGTCAGTCTAAAAGTTGTCACTGTATATATTTGACAGCCAGAACACTTCATTTCTCTACAGATGCCAACTCTGGCTTTCTGCAGATTTAAGAAGCCTTCAACATTGAAATCTCTTTTAAGGAAACCAGACCAAATTCATGTAATATTAACTTCTTGTACAGCCCTCCCATAACTAAGACATAATAAAATGTGGATGGTATAGTAGGAGCACTTGAAAATTTATCCCTGTGTAAGATCATTAAAAATGGTCAATTCTTACAAACCCACAAAACTTTTAAAGGAATGTGATATATTTTTCTTCAAGCATATGAAGCCATACATGTAGGCAGCATTATACCTTTGCCATGGCCATGCTTGTAACTTTCCTATCTAGAAAGGCTGAATGGCTGTAGCAGTGAATATAGAAGAAGACCAACAAAAAAGAAAGAAGCAATTTTCCAGATCTAAAGTACAATACCTTCTAAATTCATTTCTGTCCCCAGCTTGCATAAGTGCCACAATCGTATTTGTAACTGAGGTGCCAATGTTTGCACCCATGATGATAGGAATAGCTGCTCTAACGGTCAGCACTGGAAAGCAGAAAAGGAAACACTGAATGAAAAAATCAGATCATCAGCAAGCTCTATGCTTCCATGAAAGCATCTATTACTGCCAGTGAAACCCTGACTTCCCTTGATGTCAGTGTGATTAGCTCCTCCAATCCAAACCGGTTTGCTTTTATCAAGCCCCCGGGAACACGGCACCCCCATAGTCCCATGATCCCAACTGACACTCTGGCCCATGGTTATCCATTTTCACCACATGTTAGAGGGCCAGATTAAGAGAAAATCTCTTCTTTCCCGGGCATTTGCCTATTTATTGCAGAATTTTGAAATGACACCACAGAAAAAATGAAGTTCAGTAACTACCTAACATGAGACAAGTATGCAGATAATTCCAAACTGAAGTCATTCAGTGCCAAGGCTTACAATGATTTTCAGTGCAGTTAGGGTTTTACTATTATTGCTAGTTACTACTACTATTGCCACTACTAATATTAATACCATTATTATTCCTTTCTAAAATTTGATTTTATGTCAGGGAAACAACTGTGAAAATATTTTCCTACAGCCTCTATTCTTTACCCAAAGCTTCTACAATTTGAACACAAGTGGGAATGTTTGCACCTGAGACGAGGCTTATGAGTGATCTCTTGGAAGATACTGTAAGCAGACTTACATGTGGAGGACACCATGCTGACTATAATGGAGGAAGAAGTACTGGAACTCTGTACCATAACAGTCACCAGAACTCCAATCACCAGTCCCGCAACAGGATTCGAGAGCACTGAATCATCTTTAAATATGTCCCCTGCTGCTTTACCTATAAAAAAACATATTCACAGAGTGAGGGAAGTACAAAGTAAAGTCCATAGAAATTATCAGTGTTTAAAAAAAGATCATTCAACCATTTAATTGATACACATGTTTGCTATCCCAAAAAAGTACAATGCAGCCCAGAGATCCAGATTCATTTCCTGGACTCTCAGCTTCTCAGTTTTTAGAGAATATTTTATATTCTCTCATTTCAGTGACCATAAGCCCTGCTGAACTCTGCAGAGAAGCGTATAATGCCACAGCCATCATCAGAAAGACTGTAGGACTAGAAAACCACATATACTTTGATTTAAATGTCATTACTTGGTATTTTTGGATACTGGCTTAAGGAAAATGTTTTTAATAATACTGATTAATTCTGTTCCTGTACATTTCTGTGTTTGCAAAATACTTCCACAGAAGTGCACATATTCCTCTGATAACCACTCCTGAGTCCATCACCTGAATTGAACACATTGAGGTAAATGTAAAAAATATATTTTAATGGTTTTCATCTTTGAAGGATTGAGGGATGTTTCAGTGTCAGATGCTTTGGTCAAGAGCACAATTTTCCTATTTCCCCTTGTTGAAATGTCTTTTACATGGAACAGATTTATTCACAGATGTATTTTTGCAAACTGTCACTAAAGTAAAGGAAGTTACTGAGAAATTTGGGCCAGTAACCCCTACGTCAACTGCTCTTTGGAATTTGAGACAGAAAGACCCTTTCAAACAAATGAAGGTCAGTGTTCAATCAGAGCTACTTCCTTCTAAATCTATGTCTCATCACATATGAAGAATGTTCTTGAAGAGTGGTAGTTGTAATTAAGTGTCTTAGACAAAATTTACTGCCTTATTCATAGTTTATTCTTGATATTTTAGATATTTTCATACCTCCTACCAGTTGAAAAGCAGAGCTCAGTACATCCAGAGAACACACGAACATGTAGAGTAATCCAAGCAGCATAATGAACTTCCCTATCCCATAGAGTACACGAATGATTTTTCCTTGTCTATCCAGTTCTGCAAAACAAAGAATCATTGAATTTTTCTCTGGAATACTCTAGTGCGCAAGCAGAGACAGTGGAGACAAAGACAGTGACAGGGCTCCAGTGTGTGATTAAACCCAAAAGAATGTTCTTAATCACATTTTAACCGCAGAAGCAGGTATTTTGTTTATCTGCTTTTATCACAAAAAATTTTTTTTGGCATGTGACAAAAGCCTTATGAAATCTGACACTGACCCTCGGTTTTATAGTCATTCTACTGAGTAAAAAAAAAAAAACCAACAGTTGCCAGGATATAAAACTATATTAGTGCTGGACTGTTTCACATATATCTCCTTGTGTTTTAAGGAGCGTAAGAAGCATGATTTCAGGACTTTTCTTAATTGACTGAATATAATACGGCCATTAACTCTTGAAGAACATGAGACAAGTGATGGGAAAACAATGTAGGTAACTTATTTTCAGAGAAATGGCTACCTGACCACTTGACCCCAGTGTCCTGCAGTTCTGGCAGAGCCCACGGGTCGTCTTCTTCTGGTCTTGTCTCATCTATCAAAGCAACTGTGGAAAATGCAGGTTGAATTTCCCCTTTATTTCCAAGTGAAGCCACGTTGCCTGATGAAATAGAACATTTAAAAAATTGTTTAATTACTTTCCATCTTCTCCAAGGATCCCCAAAACTTATAGATTTTTATAACACACAAGTAAGCACATTACCTTTGTGATTTTCTCCTTCTTTCCCAGCCATGTTCTGGTTTTGTTTGGAAGAGTCTCCAATATAGTTATTGGTTTCAGGCTTTTCTACCTCTGGCCAGGGAGCCATGATCTGTGACTAACAAAGTGGTGTTGATTGAAATGCAAGTGCAGTCAAAATATTCACCATAGAAGAATGTATGTAAGAAATATGATAAGGATAAAGAGCAAAGGAGATGAAAATAAAATAAAAACAATTTTCCCTTGAACACAATTTTTTTCTAAACTTTAAGAGTTATTCCTCTATTTGGGAAATTGATTTCTCAATTATTTTTTAAATCACAATTTATTTGTGTACACAATTAAAAAAAAAATTTCCATCTCACATCTGTATTTTCATGCACTTTTAACTGTCATGAAAAAAGATTCCTCTGCTTTCCAAAAGGCAGGCATTTCTTCTCTTTAATTAATTTTAACTCCTTTCAACAAGAAGTTAGAGAATTGTTTTACTTTCTTCCACCTTCTGGATTTAAGCAACTGCCTGGTAATTCAATACACAGACCTTTACCTGGTAATTCAATACAAAAAAAAATTTAGCAAAAAAATTCTTCCCTAAAGTACTGCTTAGTTTGAGTCATGAATGTTAAACACAGTGCCTGTTGCTTTTTCTGGTTCATTCCCATGGAAACATGAAGAGGAGAATCCTGGACAAGGTGGAAGAAGAACCCAGGGTTTTGAGCTTGCTGAATGCCTGGGGAAGAGAACAATTAGAGAGCAGTGGCCATTTGCTGGTCTGTATTTGCCTGTAACTCACAGCTGATGCTGCAAAGGAAGCTGAGTTGGCAGCAGCAAGGTCCAGCTCACTCAGCTTACATAGGCCCTCTCTCTGAACCGCGTCCCTCCTGACCCCTTTTTGGGCACATTTGACATGCACTGTAATATTTATAAATAACAACTTAAAAAGTAAGACATCACATGTCCAAATCCTGCCAACACAGGTGCAAACGCACATGACAGACCAGGTCCAGGCACAAGAGGAGGCCAAGCTTGGAAGAGTTCTTCCTATTTACTTCACCAATACTGTAAGCCGGAGGGAGAGACATGAAAGAGGAGGAAAGTGACTATGGAAAGACAAGCCAGTATGGATCACAATGCTTCTGCCATTACAGACTTGGTAACATCAGCCAGCACTTCCAAAAACTCCATGGAAAGGATGGGAGAAGTGAACCCTGTCCAGGAAAGCCTCACCTTATCTTCCACCCTCTCTGCCACATAAGTCAGTCAGTGCTGCAGTCAGAGCTGACCATGACCAGCACATCTGGCACCTAAATGGCTGAAACACTGGTCAGCAAATTTGGCTCCAGTGCTCCTTCTCATAAACAGAGCCCCTGTGCCTAGCCTCCGAAAGTCAGAGCTGGTATCATGCTTCAGTAGCAGTTAGCAGTCACTCTAAGGGAGCATAATTAATCATTTATTTAATCTTAATCCTTTATTTAGCTGATAGTGAAAATGTTTTTTCCCTGTCCACATAAGTAAGCCACACAGCTTCCTCCTTTAGCTGGGAAGGAAAAGTCACAGGCAAATGACTTCTGTCTTACTGTAACACAGGTGGGTATTGTTTTCTGACACTCCACAGAAAAGAGTATCTCCCATTCCACATTAGCAGGAAAAGTTATTCTACAATTCCATTACCAAAAACTACACATTTCACATTCTTTATCTGTGGTGTAAGACCCAGAGCAGCTCTCAAGATACACAATAGATCTTAGAACAGATGAAAGGAAGCCACTCTTGCTTGTTTCAACAAGGATTCCCGTTTGCTTGAAGCAAATTCTCTCATTGTCATCCATACCAGAACAACCTCTGGCCCCACCCAGGCAAAAACACCTCCATCTTGTTAAACAAGTTTCATATATATATGTTCAGCACTTAGAGAGCTATTAAAAAAAAAGTAACTGCTCTGCACAAGTGATTCTTAAGTGAAATGTAATTATGAAAATATACTGGGAAGTCAGATGTGAAGTTCCAACTTATTCCAACCATGGAGACACAGAATATGCCAGACACCACCATCCCTAGAGATGCCATCAGTACTACAGCTCTTCTGTTACGCTTAGTATGGAAATGAAGGATTCAGCCTGCATGATTACTGTATGGAAACTGAGCTGATGCATTCAGTGGAGAAACAGGAGCTAGAAAACTTCAGCAAACAGCCTCTTTGTCTCCTAAATAAACTCTCCCCAAACAAGAATTTGGCGGAGCATTTTTCCATAATAAGCATCTCCCATGTTCCCGAGGTGCTCAGGATCCCACAGGTACGTCATGAATTATTATTGTTTTTGCTTTATGTGATTAAACGTCATAGAATGAGAGTTAATCACCTCTGTAGAGGCAGTTTTTTATAGGTATGTATATGAAGTCATTCATGTGAGCCCTAGCCAGCCTCTGATTTGAGAAGGTAGACTTGAATACTGGAGGCCTTTACAGCATTTACCTCGAGCATTTGGGTTTGCAGAGGTATTACTAGAACAGCCCATGCTGTGTGAGTGGTATCAAGGACTGATGCTAGCAGAACCACCTTTTTACCCTTGAAGTCCTACCAAAGTTGTCAGCTTCCCCAGATCCCAGCTCTTGTTAAGAGGAACAGCCGAGAAGATAGTGGAGAGACACCTGATACTCTCTGCTGGAGTCCTAGCCACAGCTACTTACTGTTAATTAATCACTGTGCTACAAAGATAATCTACAGTCCATAGCTTTCCCTTTAAAGAATTCTTCTTTGGCCCAAATACAGACATTAACACCTTGGGAAAATACTCAGGAGACAGTCTGTGTGCTGTGGAGGAGCAGAGCAGTGGGGTGGCAAAGTGACCGCATCGCTCCCTGGCAGCTCACACGTGCCTTTGGAAAGGCTGACGTCAGGTGTGGTAGAACAGACCGACATTGCTGACGCAAGGTATCAACGACAATGAAAACCCTAATAGGGGTTTACTTTAGAGCACCAAAGACAACTACATGAAAAGGGACTTATTATAGAACAGGCCAATGACAACACACACTGAAACAACTCGCTGCGTTCAGCTGGACGCAGGTCCAGCTTTGGTCCATGTCCAAAGGCAGGATAGCCGCAATTGCTGGATGAGGTGCTGGAGTGACAAGCTCTGCCCACTCCTGTGCCAGCCCGGGTGTCTCAGTGCCATGCATCTGGTTCCTGCCTTGGCTGGCAGGACACCAGCCAAGGTGCCTGCACCCAGGGTGAAGTCATGGAGCTCACGTCAGGACACGCATTGCTGCTTTGGATATCCACCTGTTGGGAGCGGTACTGAAACAGGAGCTCATTTCCTCCTGAAAGTGGCAGGTCACAATATGCTATGCATATTGCAAAGGTCTGAAAACCAACGCCTGTGCAAGATGTAATCCAGTCTGTTTCAGTGAACCTCGTGGCAAATCCTCTCACACCATCATGTGTGCTTCTTCTGTTGTGAGTATAATCTTTCCTTGCCTTTGGAAAATGCTAACCACGTGTAACATCCTTTCTAACTTCAAAAGAAACTGAACCCTCCCCCACCTAAGAGGGAGATAGATGGAAAAAATCAATGGCATTCAAATTCTGAAATCAAATGTGAGAGAGAAAAGCTCAGAGCCAAAGCGGGCTCCTGTGGTTTTTATGTCCCTACTCTCTCACTACAGCATTTCAAAGAGTTAAAAGTCTCTGGGGAATTATCTGAGCAACACTAGGTGTCATGCAGTTGCCCTACATTGCATTCCTCAGTGACTCACCGGGCTGAAACAGCTTTGCCTCGGTTGCAGAGCTGCACTGGCTGTGCTTTGCAGTTCTAAATCAGAAACAGTTGTCAAGTTTTTGTTTTGCTGGACTTAGCACAGCTAAATGAACTACCACCTGCGTGTGCCCAGCCGGTATTGTTTGTACCTCTTGACCCATGACAGCTCACCAAAAGGCCACATTGTGACTGACAAAAGAACTGTGGAGCAGTAAGCCTTAAAGAAATCTCACTCTGGGGAGCAGACCCAGTCAAAACAAGATAAAATAAAAAGTACTGAAGAAAAGAGCAGTATTTTCAAAACTAACTGATAGCACCTACAACCACCAATGTGACCATACATGCACCTACAGGTGGCTTAAGCAGCTCCGTATCAGATTTTGGATTCAGCCAGGCTTTCCCCATTCTCTCTGCCTCCCACTCCCTTCTTCTATCTCAGCTTTTCTACAAAAATACATTGCTTCCTTATCATCACCACAGCACTAAAGTTTTTATCTTAAAAAGGATTTATTAGCTAATCAGATATCCAAATCATGACTTATTAAATATGAATATTTATCGCACATACTTCATAGGAATAAATACCAAGCTGCATATCAGCCCTTCTTATACAAAGTTTGAAGAAATATTGTCTTTTTCCCCTCAAAATGTACCACTTGAACATAGAAGCACATTATGTAGAGACAGGAAAAGAAAGTTCCTCAGCCAACACAAATTCATTCAGTAGCTTTACATCAGCTGAGAGTTTGGCCCCAGAACCTGTTTCATGGCAGCCACAAAGCCCCGGGTGCAACAGAACCTGTAACAACTTAAATAAACACCAGCAATGATTCAGCCGTGCTAGGAGCAGGTCTTGTCTTTGCTCTGGCAACAGCCCCTTCCTTGGGGCTTTTTCTTTGAATAAGTCAGCAGGCTTAGCCGGGATGTAAACTTTCAACTCATGCAGTAGTAAAGGGAAAAAGAGATATGTGAAAGCTACAAAAACAGAGCACTGTGTCCAATCTTATTCCTATGGATCTGTAAGTCACTCATTACTCACGAACCTGAATCTAACACATAGCAAAACTAAAACAACACACAAAACAAACTAGAAAAGAGAACAAATACCTAGGTATGTGCAGAGAGAGAACAAGTCCCAAAGATTAATTTTTGAATTCACTACCAAGCAAAGCACTGGAGACTGCTACTGAGGAACCAGAGCCAGGAAATACCAGTAAACTACTTGAAATGCCTAGTAGGTATTTAAATAAAACAATTACTTTTTCAGAATAAAATGCCAAGAAATTAATAACCAACAAGGAAATAGTACAGATCTACCCCACCCCATGGACAAAATACATAGTAAAGAATAAAGAGAGGGAAAAATATCGACATTAAAAAGACTTACTGATCTAATGGAAGAGCTGATAACAAAAGTTACTGAGAAACCAGCTGATTTCTGCCTACTGCCCCATTAGTTGAGCAAACTACATTAGACTCTAATGTATTCCTTTTACCTCCGTGTATCAAACCAAATTAGCATAAGAAAATGTTTCCATCAAGAATAGCCTTTAACAGCGGTCGTGAGGCACACAGGCTTTACAGAAGATCTATGCTAACAGATGAACTGACCGTATTTCCTTCCAATGTTTCATTAATCATATCCTAGACATTTTCCAGTATCCAATACCACTGATTACTATGACTTAAAATCTCACATCTTTTCAAATAATAGTTAAACAAATACTTTCTTTTGCTATAGGCAGTTTTTTCAGGGGGTGTTTTTTTGTCAGCTGCTAACAAAATACTTTATTTCTTTATCATATTTCATAAAAATGAACCTAGCTAATTGCAGGAAAAAACCAGTTTGTTTTCAGGACTATTTTTTTTTTTTTTTTTTAATCAATTCCTTAAAATATAGGTGCAGTTAAAGAAAAACAAGGTGAAAACGTTAACATAGGATGACATTTCACATGCCACTCCAGTATCCTGCAATACCTCTCTCTTTCCATTTCTTGAACTGCAAAACAGAGTTTTAGATTTGCAAGCTAAAAAAGTTCAAAAGAGAAGAAAAGAAAACTCAGTCTTAGTTGCTTTTACTTACCACGACTTAATTCCGAGACAATAGAGTGAACGGATCAACTGGGCAGCCACTGAAACCTGCAATATATATAGACAGGTGTTGAGCAAAGTTTGCTTTCATCACTGCACACTAACATTCCTATTTTACAGTCCAGAGGCACTGCCTACCTGCAACTTAATGATCACAATAAAACTTTTTTTGCATGAGTGGGCAGCAACCAACACTGATAAAACTATGGGCTATTTCACACTTATCACATTCTAAAAAATGTCCCATCAGCATCTAAGTAGAAGTTACAAATGTGTTCATGTGAGTGCTGGGGAACGGATTGTTCCAGCCTGAAAAATTGCCGTCCGCCTGATCATTCAGTAATCTTTTTTCCAATGATAATTTTCCAAAAATATTTTGCAGTCTTAAAAGTCTGTCAAAAGGGTGTGAAGGAGATGTAGTACTGTTATTTGTCTGTTCAGGTGCCTATTAATCTGCCTAAGAACAGAAGTGAAGGAGAATCAGATAAAAAACGGTGTAAGTAGGAAACACGTAAGAACTCCTTAGAACAGAGGATGGAGTTTCATTCTTATCAGTGCTCAATGTTTACAATTAAGGCGAGCTCATTAGCATTTTGGCTGTGGCTCCACTTCCAAAGTAGATTTAAAGGTGTAAGGACACCTTTGATAATCGCATTCAGAACGCTGGAGATGAAGACAAATAGATGAAAAAGAGATATGTTATTCAATAAAACAGTGGGGTACTGTAGATTAGACAAAGCAGCCACCAGCATTGCTGTCTGTCTGTCTGTTCTAGTGCTGATCTTAACAGGGAGCTGGATGGGGGGGGCGGGGGGGGGCTGCATTAGGCACTGCAGTTTTATTATCTTTGAATTTTTTCTGTTTCAGTAGGTATCTTCCACTGAGAAAATAAGCCGTAAACTAGTCGTCTAAAGAGCAGGTCTGCTTTGTCTGCTTGAATGCAGGCATATGTCCCAGCAGCTTAGTGACTTAGTAACTTAGTAAAGTAAAACTCGGGTTTTGTGCCTTTCAGTCCCGTGGAGATGCCCAGCCTTTGGAGCGGTGAGTCACAGCTTCCCCTTCTCCTGAGTCGGCGTCAGAAATGTTTAATAAGCAGTGACCATGAGAGCCTCTGCAGACCCGTGCGCAGCATCACATCCTGGCAGCAGAACCACCAAGCACCTCCCCTGCCCGCAAGTGGCTCGGCTGGTGTCGACCCCACTGCCCACACCGCACTGGGCAGGGCTGATGGTGTAGCCCAAGGATGGAAGCACCAGCCCTGCCTCACCCTCCCCACTTGCAGTTCGCACAGAGGTGGAAAGGATGGAAAGGAAAGCAATTCCTCCTCTGCGTGAAGTGGAGAACTGTCCAGAAGTGGAAAGAGATAATGGAAAAAGGACCCAAGCTCTACCTTGGTGGTTCACAGGCTCTGTTTTCTTAACAGAAGAGCATTTTAACATTACACCTAAAAATTGCATGTTTTAAGTGATGCTTAACATGTAGGAATTCAGGTGAATCATTTAATTTGGAATACTTGTATTTCTTTGAGTTATGGCTTATTCTTTTCTGAGTCCCTGACTGTGAAACCCAGCTCTTCTGAGTGGAAAGGTATGAGATGTGCACATTTCAATATCCAAGTACCCTGTCATGGCTCAACCAGAATGTGGTGATATTTTCTGCAGTGGTTTTTTTTGCCAGCATTGCCCATTCCATTTGCTACACACAATCCTAAGTGCTGAGCAAGTTAACATTTTAGAAAGAGAAAAATTCTATATCAGACCTATTGTACTAAAAAAAAAAAAAAAGAATAGTCATTTACACAAAGGCAGACAATCTACAGTCTGTCCTTGGAAGTCCAGGGTGAATCTTCTGCAGAGTCACTCTGAAAGAGACTTCATAAGAAGCTTGTCACAAGGGATGAAGGTGGGTGTTATTTGTTCCAGAAGCCTTCCCTTCATTCAAAATCAGAGGAGAAGAAGCTGATGTTCTTCCTGGAACACCAGGGCAGTCGGAGTGATAGTTCAGAGTGCTTGTCTGGCACATGTTCAAAAGATGCTGCTGCTGCTGCTTGGGAAGTATAAGGCAATGCTCTCTCTTCCCACTTTAGATTTTACTTTGAAACAACAGATCTAAAAAAAAAAAATGAATAGGAAACACTTAATAAAGTAAAGCAAGCAAGCAAATTTCAAGGGTATTGGTTTCCTCCAACAAAGCTGCTGAATTACTCTGCAGCTATTTGGAATAATACCTGTGAAAGTCTAGCATTTATCAGGAAGTGCAAATACATAAAATGTCTTAAATGCAGAATAAGAAAAAATTCCTAGCACGTGCAAATTCTGTGAGAGGTGAACTCTGTCCAGTCACTGTTATATGTTGCAAGAAGTTATGACACAGACAAGAAACATGTCTACATTACATCTGTACTGCAAGCTAACCTGCAGATCTCCCCTACAGAAGGGATACCTGCTGTGCAAGTGTACCCCATCCATCTTCAAGACCCAAGCCCTAGTACAGCAAACTAAGTGCACCTTAGCCACAACTAAGACAAAAATAATTTAAAGGAAGTAAAAGAAATGGTCATTTATCCTGCAAAGGTGACAATGCAGTCCAAGATACATATTCACTAGCAGTAATACTAATATAATGAGGTTTGATTTTTTAGCAGATGCTGCTTCAAAAGACAGCAAGCATGGACATGGCTCTCAGCTAACTTCTGGAGAAAAACTCTCTCTCTGACATTTTAATTTAATTTTTAATATTCCAGAAATCCAAAGAATGCACACCTAAACAAGAAACATTCAAAAGGGTAGGAATCTAGAAAATAGCTATATGTCTCTTTACTGAAGAGAACAGGTATTGTTTCCATCATTTGGAAACAAAAGTGTCTGTTTTATCTTGCTCAGAAACCTTGCACAAATTTTGTTGTCTACATTTGGGAACAACATGAGTGTAAATCAGCCTTCCCTTTTATAGATATGTGAAACACAAAGCCCTGATCATTAAAGAGAGAGACCAGTGCTGACTTCAATAGGAATTGTAGCCAGAAGAGTTATTTGGTTAAGGATTTACACCCATTCAGCTGAAGAACATTTTCCTTCTTTGTGCAGTTACCTGGAAAAATTTAAATCCTGGCTTTATCTATTGTCTGGAAAGTATTCCACCTATAAGCATTTTAGGAGTGAAGTTTATTAATAAAAACACCCAGTCAGATGTGGGTTTTGAGTATGAACTTCCCTAGTAGTACCCAGTTGAGTATTTATTTGGAAACAATATTTGTAGCAGACATTGACCCTGACATTATCTAGAACGCTTTGATTTTCTAACAGAGGGTAACTGCTACAATTTTGCTGTTCACTAATTAATTTAGTTTCCATTAAGAAGAGTAAATTTGTCTTTGAAGGAAATCATAGGCTTTTAGCTACCCTGCACTCTTCTGCCTATTACTGCAATACATACTCAGAACTTTATTTTTTCCCAGTATTTCTGGTATACATGGGAATGGTAAAGAATAACTCCTAAGTCTACTTTGACAGGAATAAGAAAACCCTGAATTAAATGTATAAAGAAACTGGATCCTATCACAGGATTCTGTATTACTGTACTGTGCATTTCATCTAACATGAATGATATGCAAAAGAATTAATGGAGTTACAGTAGTTAACATACTTCCAGAACTGAGTAATGAATAAAGTCATAAAGAAACAGCATTCAACAGAACTAATGCCAGGAATAGAAGGGGGAAATAAAATGTGAACCAAAGGAGTCACAAAGAGAAAAACTACAGGAGGGCCTTTCAGACATACAAAGGAAAATAAATATTTCAACACAGGAGAAAGAGTTTTTATGACACAATAATATGGAAAACAATTTTAGATAGTGTTTGGAAGGAAAAAGGGAATCTCTTTTGGTCTTTTAATAACCGAGCAGCTCCTTCAATATAGAACGAGTTTATTCTTATTACCACCATGTCTCAATTTTTTCTGTCAGTACAAATGCATCCTTGGACGTGAGATAAGGGGGTTATTCTGTTCATATTTTCCATGATTGCTATGTTTTCCAATAAAGTCACTTACTACAGTTTTTATTGATCCTGAAAAATCTTAGTTTAATGTCCTATTTAGTTGATGTTTTGTTACCAAGATGCACCATTCTCAACATTTACTGACATGTAAGGGACTGCTCATCTGGAGCCTGCAGTCCAGTCATTGAGGGTTCGGAGCAGGGGCAGTTCTGCCTCGCCCTGCGGCTACAGGCACCAGAGCTTCTGACCCTCTTCCAGGGGAGGCATGGCCAGAGGCAATAAGGCACAAGGTAAAACAGACCATGTGAAAAAATAGTACCAACAGCAGCCTGCATTTGATTTCAGCAAGAATGCTAAAAATTTGGATCATGTAATTTGCTTTGACCACTAAATCCCAGATAATTTTTTAAAACTTTGCTTACCGTAGCTGTTCTAAACTTTTACTTCTTGTCTGAAGTGTATAACTAAAAGGTTTAACTAAACGTTAAGATAATTCATTTAAAAAAAATATCCAAAACAAAGACCTGGTGATGCTTTGGGGTCAGAAATTTTTAATCATGAAAGAAACCCAATATGATTCCCCTCCTGCTAACCTTTCTGTACACTTTTTATAGTCTCTCCCCTTACCTTGCCCTGACACCACAGCCCTCTTTCCCCACTCCTATTCACTCTCTCAACCAATCTTATATTCCACAGCCTCTGGTTGCCTCCCACTTTGGACACATATCCATGAATGCAAGTAGCACCTTCCCAACAAACAAGTAACGGGGAAGAGGAAGAGAAGTGAGGGGAAATGTGAGAGCTCTTAAATAAATAATAATATTCACACTCTTTGGCAAACCTTAATTTACAGATTCAAGTGCTTTGGGAAAGTAAGCAATGTTGGCTCTTTTATTGTTCACAAACAGTTTAAAGACATGTTTAATTTTAAGAAATCCATTGTTTTCTTCCTACATGATTTTTTAACTCTTGGCTGACACTGGGCATGGTGTTGCTAGTAGCAGGACAAGCAAATATAATTACTGGCAGCCAGCTAAGCATGATTGCAGGAATGAGAAGCTTCATCTCACCTTTCCCACCTGTGCACTCCTTCTGCGCCTGCGTTGTGAAGCCTGCTGGCCTCCTCATGCTGCCTACAGAGCTGCTGCTCAGGTCCCACACCCACGCTTATTTATCTTCTGCCCAAATCAATTCTGCCAAAAAGGCAGATTTGAGGGTGACATAAAATGAGGGGTTTTGACAAAATAAATAGTCTCCCAAGAACACGCTACTCATTCAAAGGCCATATGCACTAATTTTGTACTAAAATGTGCATTCAAATAAAGTATGAAACACCTCAAACTCCAGGTGAAAAATTACAAATATTTAATCGATGACACCTGTTCTGTATTTATTGCTGCAAAATGCTGGACAGTATCTCCTTTCTGAGCCTTCGTGCATGAAACAGCTTTTGGACAACTCTAGGCGACTTACCTAAAGGTGATCTGTTGCCATAAGGTGAGGGAATAAATCTCTTTTCTTTGCAATTAGTTGCCATAGAACTAGTTGTCCAACTCAGAAATCCTGTACAAGTCATTAAACTAGATCTGTAAAACTAACAGCAAAATCAAACCATCTGGTATTTAATAAATATCAAACACAGAAACTTCCTTTAATATGTAGTTTATAAGCAATCACCCATGATTAGCATCTAATACAAAGGTCTTTGAATGTGTCTTGGAGCGAGGGCAACAAAGATGGTGAAAGGCTGGAAGGAATGTCATGAGTGGAGATGCTGAGGACTCTGAATTTGTCCATGTAGGAGAAAAGGAGGCTGATTGCTCTGTGTAGCTTCCTGGGGAGGGGAAGTATGAGAGGGAGAGAGCTGATCCCTTCTTCTTGGGACCCAGGGATAGGATTCCTAGGAATGGTTCAAAGCTGCACCAGGAAAGGTTTAGACTGGACATTAGGAAGCATTCTTGAACAAAAGGGTAGTCAAACTCCAGACTAGGCTTCCTAGGGAGGTGTCAATGTCCCAGGCATGTCAGCCTTTAAGAGACACGTGGACAATGTCCCAACCAACATGCTTTAACTTTTGGTCAGCCCTGAACTGGTCAAGCAGTTGGACCTAATGATCATTGTAGGTCTCTTCCAATTTATTCTATTCTATTCTATTCTATTCTATTCTATTCTATTCTATTCTATTCTATTCTATTCTATTCTATTCTATTCTATTCTATTCTATTCTATTCCATTCCATTCCATTCCATTCCATTCCATTTCTGCCAGAACAATCAGGAAAGGAATCCAAGTCAAGTCAGGTGAGTGCACAGCCCTCTCCTGTATGAGCACTGCACTAATTTTCTTACTGCATTAGGCAAACTAGTCTTGCTGCATAATTGAGAGATCTTGTAATTAGGAGTGTGCCAAATATCAGAAAAATTGTCTCCTTCTTTCACAGCAACTTCTCTCAGTGGTGCCCATGCCACATTAACAATTTTGATCCAGTCCTTCTGTTAGCCATTGAAAATGTGGATTCTTTTGGAGGATTTTATTATTGGAAACATGACATTGTACAAGGTGCAAGAACCATTCTTACTCTCCTTGTAGTTAAATTTGATATAAGTCCTCAGCCTTAAGTCACACATGAAGAAATGCAAGGCTTTTTTTCTTTAACTACTATGCCCAGGACTTTTAACAGACTTTAGGATACATGCAATGGGTGACCTCACTAGAATAAGAAGACATAGCTTCTTGTAAACTTTTGAAAGATGAAATCTCCTATTCACGCACAATTACAATTCCTATTGACTCAGAAGTGTAAATGTATTTGTGTAAGGCATTATATCGACTAAGGCATGCAGACTGTAGCTGCTTTTTAAACTGTTTACAGTTCATATTTTTACACAAATATTTTTAGCTTTATAAGGGGTACTTAAGGAAATAACAAGACCAATATTGTTTTTACAAAGGAGTGCTGTAACAGACACAAGGCACACCTGCAGAGGAACCCAAGACAAAAAGCATTTCCTCTTGTGCAGGGTTTTTGGTGTTTGCTTCCTTTAAAGGACAACAAGTGGTGTGCTTTTATTGCAATTGTGTCTCTTTATATGGAAAATCATAAAATCATAGAATCATAGAATGGCTTGAGTTAGAAGGGACCTTAAAGATTGTTCCCACCTTTCTGCTGTAGGCAGGGACATGTTTCATTAGACCAGGTTTCTCAAAGCCCCATCCAACCTGACCTTGAACACCTCCAGGGATGAGGCATCCACAGCTTCTCTGGGCAACCTGTTCCAGTGTCTCACCACCCTCATGGGGAAGAACTTCTTCCTAACATCTAATGTAGACCTGCCCTGATTCAGTTTAAAACCACTACCCCTTGTCCTGTTGTTCTCTGTGAAAAATCCCTCTCCCTCCTTTTTATAAGGCCTGGAATCTAGAACAGCTTTTCTTACTGAGTACAGAAAGCAGAACTTGAAGTTATTAAATATATTCAAACCTTTGGGCTCAGTTATGGCAGAAAAATGCCAGCAAAAACTCACGACTGTTCTTAAGCTGAATTCATGAAACAGGAATTTGAACATTTCTTGGAAATACAGAGTGATACTTCAAGGATATCTGAATACATCATTAGCTATCTTTCCTAAAGGAAGCAGATCTAAACTTTGGTTGGTTGCTCAAGTCCAAAGAGGAAATACTACAGTAAAGACCATCTTCTTGCTTTAAAGAGTGGATCATATTAGCTATTAAAAGCATTATGAACAATTCCTCTGCTCAGGAAAATATAATTTTATCTCTCTAAAAAATTAATTGATAAACCACTGGCTGTATAGTTGGGCTGCTCTTTAAAACCTCTTCAAACTTAGGCCCAAATATTGTGTTATTGATAAGCTGGAATTTTCTGGCTTAATGTGATCTAATTAAGCTCTTGCTTTTAAGTCTTGCTAAGTATCTCCATCAGTTAGCAGAAACACAGTCTTCATAATTATTTAATGCATTTTCATTGAAAATTCTGGACTTTCAATAAAAATTATACTATTGCAAACCTATGGCTTCAAATACTTTCAAATTAAGTGTTTCTTTGTCTAAGTAACAAGCATAAATTAATTCAGGGAGGAGACAAGAATTGCTTCTTAATTGTGCTGGAAGAACTTTTTTTTTTAAACCTGAAGGTAACAAGTGTCATTTTGCATCTATTAAGATTTAAAGAGGTGCTTCTGTTACAGCTGGTGTGTAACTTAAGACTTTCAGAGTTGTAAAACTGTAACTTTATGCTAATTTATATAAATAATGTATAGCCCATTTACAATACGTTACGTGCTGTCCTTGATCCTCACACCATGATTGGATTGGTCCGCTATTTTTTAATCAGCTCTGTCTCCACAGGCCTCAAAAAATGTTACTGGTTCTAGGAAACAAGATTTGACCCACCAGCCTTCTCCACTGTCCGTCACAGCAAGGGTTTGCTCGTGTCATACGGCACAGAGCACATTCTTACGTTATTAGGTGAGTTTGGTTCTTTATTTGAAAAATACTGTTGAATAAAATAAAAAAGGATAAAGTATAGAACTTGTGATATTCAGAGATAGTCAAAGCAGACATTTCAGAACAATTATTATGTCTGACTTTTCCACAGTCTGAAGCCCTTGATCAGATGTAATTGTTCCATGCTTGCCGCTGTTCTTTTCAGTGAAACTTGGCAGCAGGAATAATAACCAGGATCCTTTTTCAGCCCAGGTGCATTAAGGGCAACAGGGAACACCGTGCATGGAACGAAAGCCTGTCTGAGGCACCCACTGTGAACCCCAGTCTGTCAGTGATGGGGTGCAGATGGGACAGAGCTGCCCACCTGTGCTCAGGGACATGGACATGTCCCTGCTCCCTCAAGGATGATAAACACACACTCCAGCAGGTACACAACAGGGTCCTGGCAGCAACTGAGCTGTTGCAAGTTTCTAGACCGGTTTCTAGATGTGGTGCCTTGGGAAATATATGGCTGTCTCTCAGGAGTGAATAAATAGTGTCATGAAATACAAGCCCTAGAAAACTGGAAAACGGGAATACGGCAAACCGCCAGGGTTTCTGGTAGGGTTTAGAGTATGATTGCGTACACAAACAAGTGCACAAGGCTCGATCCAACTCCCCTTTTACACATAGAAACAGTCTACATAAATGTTGTTTCCAGATGCAGCATGTCTTTCACACTTGTGCTATGTCATGCACTTGCCTGCAAAGCTGGAAGTGCTCTTCTGTAGCTGGATATTGCAGAGATGAAGACAGCAAACCATCACAACAAAGGGTAGCATGAAGAAGAAAAAATAGCTTTTACAACCCATTTATTTGTAATATCAAGCATACTATTGTTTGTCTTTTACTGACTTACTGGTATTTTCTCTGGAAAGTCACTTAGTCATTTTCTTAGTCCCATAATTTCTGAAAGGTGTCATATTTACTATGTGGCAGATTCAACTACTGGTCTTGCATTCTGAAAATTTAAGCAGACCATAAAATGGCATTAATGCAAAGCCAGGATGATCTGTTCAGGAGGCATATAGAACAGTTTCCATCACATCTTGTGTAATCTGTAAACAAATACATAAGGCTAATGATGCCTGATAACAGTAAAATAATACTTGATTTTTGCATAGTGCTTTTCAAGTTAAAGGGAATCAATCTGTTGAAGATGTAAGACAGATGTTGAAGACATAAGGTTAAGATAGCTATAAGTGGTTAAGAGCAATTTCTGGTGAAGGACAAGATAATGTAGCTTGAGACATACCTTACACAAGATACTGATGCATCTCTGCTAACTTTGTTTTAATGTTTAATGTTTCAGGTAGTTCTGAGCTTAAAATTGTTCTTTGAAAGCAAAGACAGCCCATGTGAACAACCATTTCTGATAATTTTCTGTCCTTGAAATACTTTCTTAAAAGAAGTGGTTCAGTGGCACTTTTATCCAGGCCAGTAAGCATAGGAACATTGGGGTGGCCAGTTTGAGACGGCTGACAAACTTCCTCCTGAATTCTTCAAAATGTGCCAGCTTTCAGTCAGATAAGAGCATCCTATCATCTCCTCTGGCTTCCAGTGGCCCCTTGCTCTCCAGGTCAGGCTGCCTGCAGCACCCCAGCTCCTGTTGCCATGATTTGAAACAATATTTGGGTTTACATAAGCTTCAAGGTAATGATGGAAACCTTCCTCTTCTAGCCCCATTCCTTGCTGGGATGCTTTGCTTTGAACTGGACCCCCCAGAGCACCTTCAGCACAGAGAACTCCACCAGCAAACCCTTTCCTCCTCCTCACGCCCTCCCAGGGCAGCCTGAGCAGAGCAGCCACAGCTCTCCAGCACTGCCAAGAGAAGGGAATTCATTGTGGGTGGGAGCAGCCACGGAACTTGCACTGCTCCAGGGGCAGGGGTGGCTGCTGCTCTGAAGGATGCAGGAGCAGCCCAGCACATCACTGCTGCTCACTCCATGCAGTTGTCCCAGAACAAGGTGCCAGCACCTGCCAAGGGACACCATCCTCTGGGAGCAAACTGGGGTTCACAGCTGGGGCATGAGGAGGAGCTGGCAGGGCCAGGGAATGGCACAGCAGGGACACTAAGCCCCATAACTGCACATCCGACAGCGAGGCTGTGGTCTGCAAGGGCAGGGATGCAGAGGGATGGAGGGGAAGGAGGCTGAGGTGCTCTCTGCTGTTAGAGTAGGAGTTGGTCCTCACCCACAGCAAATCCAGCTGTGCAGTAATCTGTTGCCACACAGAAACATGCACCAGCTCTGATGAACAGGGTGAGATGTGCAGCTCTCATCCTCCTCAAAGGGTTTACAACTTGCCAGTAGGAATGAAAACTCACAGGCCTGGAGGTTCAGGGTGTAACTTGCACATGCTTAGTCTAGTCCACAGATCCTAGTGATACAGTAAATTCTTCACAGATAAGAAAATGCACAGGGCTTTTTGTGGGCTTTGGTTTGCAGGAATTGCAAGATATGTTTTGCAAGATAACTTCTATCTTATCTTTATTTTTTCTGTTTTAAAGTAGAACAGTCTGTATGCTAAAGTCATTTCTGCCACTATATTAACCCCATAAGGCAGAACAAGCTTCACTAAAAGCATTTGAGCCTTGGCCTGAGAGTCAAGGAGTTAAAATGTGGCATTACACAGAGCTACAACAGAGTTTCTAGCGCTGGAAGATGACTCCTTCCACACTACAGAAGGCAGGGAGCCAGAAATAGCTAGATAAACTACTCTCCCTGCTACTGTCCCTATTACTCTCTTCCTAACCTGCTCTCCTTTCTCTGGCTAAAGCAAACAATGGTCGACTGCTAATATTCTTGCCATCCATTCATTTTGTACATGTATTTAGACTGATTTCTAGTATTGCAGTTCTCATGCGGTTTTTTTGGCATGATACTCAGGACCAATACCAGGTGACTGATACATGTCTGCCAGATACCTCTTCACCAGCATCACACTTCTCACATTAATACTTCTCCTGATTTAGGTGTTACTCTTTTCTGAGAATATATTCACAGTTTCACAGGAACACAGATAAGGAATTCAGCAAGACTAGACAACTGATATTTTTATTCAAGACATTTGTAGGTTAACACATCCTACCTACACCCAACTTCCTGTTTTATCAACCTCCATATGTTCATAATTCTTGTCTCTTTTTTTTTTTTTCCTGAGGCCTTGCACACTACAACATACCTCCATTGTTTTGGTCACCATTTTCTCCCTTCTTTCATGGATAATATGTTACACTTGCTGTTTCCAGTCTTGCTATCTCCCTCCTAGGCTGGCAGCCATTTAAGCCATCTGACCCACATTCCTTCTGACCTTTATTACAGAATTTCATCTCTCAAATGACCAGCCTCTCCAGTGCACTAGATCCTTTTCATGAATGGTCTATATATTTCCACACTCCGGGCCCTAATTGCTGTCCTGTGTTTTCCCCCTGGAAGAGAAATCTTTTTTTTCTTTTTCCCCTCAAAGATGCACCATTAACCTGGTGATCAACAGGACATAGAAACTCACATCCCCACATTTCTTTTAGTGGTAAAGAAAGGAAGAGACCGTTTGAAGCACGTCTAACAAATCCAGTTACCCAAAGCACATCACGGAGTAGATCCTCTCTGCCTAAGGGTATAAGCAAAGACTAACTATCTGCTATTTAAAGACAAAATACACACCTATCACTTTCACAGACAGAAAAGGCTTGTATGGAGGATTTGTTGTTTTGCACTCATGAGCCTCTGGAGGTTCTAGGCTTTTGAACACAGTAATACTTTATAAAAAAATCCATTCTTAAATCCCCTCTCTTTAAGTAGATCTTGAAGGTAAAAACTGCCTTACAGAGCATGTAATCACCTCAGCTGTCATTACATCACACAATAGCATATAAGAGCTCACTGCATTTGGGATTGCATGAACAGCATGGAACTCACGGTATTCACCCAGTGCAATTGCATAGAAAACAGTGTTTCCTGAGCAAAAATGCCTGAGAAGCAAAATGGGGCTCGCTTTTGGTCATTACAGTAAATAATACTTTCCTACTTGACAGCAGAGAAATTTTATTGAAGTGTGTCACACAGAGCAGCAGGAGTAGCCTTCACCTGGTGCAGCCTTCATCTTGTGCCAAGTCACAGAGTCACACCTCTGGAAGGTGCATGCTCAGATCAGGACACTGCTCACAGCCAAAGTCACAGCAATCAGAGCCAGCTCAGGATGGCTGCAAAACCTGCAGCCACAGGCCTTCTACACCCACCCTGAAATGAAAAGGCCAGGACAGAGGCCCTTCCTCCTCCAAGGAGGAGGAAACCACTCTATAGACCTTAATATAAAACCAGAAGGTGAAAAAGCTCATAGGAAAGTCCTCTCACCTTTCCTGGAATGTTGGTCAGGCTTGCCAGCACAACTTGATCCTTGTCCCATACAGAAATCACTGGGTAGGAAAAGCAGTATGTCAGCTCTCAGAAATTCTGAGAAGGAAACAACTCTAAATCCCTCTACCTTTAAGCCCTTCCAATTAACTTTGTGGTTTTTACATTTGATTCAAAACATCGTGTGTAATTTATTACTTATATTTTGTAGAAGGCCAGCAAAGTAAACATGGACTTGTATTCAGCAATTGTGTACATAAAGGTAATCAGGAAATTGGAATGGAAATTAAGTACATCAAGATGATCATCACAGCTTGTGGAACAACATAATAATTCAGTGTCTTATTGGCCATATATTGAGGGGTTTGTCATTTGAACATTTCAAGAAAAATGTGAGCAGGTCACTCAGGATGCCTTTCTGAAGTGTTTCATAAAACTCAAGGATTCAGGAAAGGAGGTTAGAGGTGGAGGTAGGTGTTTGGGACCTTCAACTTACTAGAGAAAGCTGATTCATCAAAACTCTTTGTGATTCATACATTTTATAGCAATAAATCTTCTGAAGAAAAGGTTCTTGGATGGAAAATCGCTGCGTTGTTCAAAAAAGAGGCAAGATTTGTGGGATGTGAACCCAGAAAGTTTAGTTCATGAGTAACTCCCAGTAAGGCTTGATTGTACATTCTCTTCTAACCATGGCTGTCCATGCAAACACCTATGAAGGGGGTCACTGGAAGAGCAACTACTGGGGTTAAGAGCTCCTTAAGATAATTTTCACTTGAAAAGATTAGGAGTTGATCACCCAAGAAACAGTGCAGCAGAACTGGGTTTGGAGCAGAGACAGACATCTGCCAAGGACATGAAGATGCCCCTCATTTAGTTAACCCAGTTGCCCTTCATACAATGAGAAGTGACTAAAAATTTCAATAGTCATCAGCATATCAAATTTTTATTAGACACCAAATACCAATTGCCTGGTCAGTAAGACTACAAAAGAAACATAATAAATTAGAAATGTATTTTTTAAATTTACCTTGTTGTCAGAAAATGGTTGCCTATATCAAATGTGTATCAGGATACTGAGGACCCGTGTGTAAAATTCTGCACCCTAATAATAGCTAGCCACAGCAAAAATTTCAAATTTTTTTAACCCAAACATTTAGAGGAAAACAGAACAATGGTCATAATAAATGGAAGTTTAAAAGCTAGAAGTTCAAAGAAGGCAAGAAAGAGAGGAAAAAATTAATGGGTATAGCCAATAATTACAATACCATGTGAAGAATGTAGTTGAATGCAAAGCTTACTGTGCTTTTAAATAGCTCAAAATAAACAGATGCACAAAGCCATCTCCAATTTTATTCATTTCCTTAAACATGTCTCTTCTACTGACTCACAAGAGTAATTTGAGGATGAAACTTTTAAGAGATGCTCCTATGGAAATGTTGCTTACCATACATTTCCGATACAAAGACAAAGCCACATGACAATTACACCTTTCTTTGAGCATTAGCTTACATTAAAATTAAAAATAAAAATAATTCCCTTTTCTCTAGACTACTGCTCTTACATTTTATGATTCAGATGTTTAAACTTGATTAGATCTAGCAGTGACTGCTTGTAACAATAACAAGCAATTGCCAAGAAAAGGTAAAAAGTACTTATAGCTGTGATGAGTATCATCAAACAACTCAGAGATCTATAGAATTTAATGGCATTATTAAAAGCTGGTATTTCTGGTGACATAGACCAACACAAAAGTATATTGCCTTTCTAGTGTTGATCTTAACTTTCCCTCCTTAGGAAAACGCAGCTTCTCTACAAAACCTTTATTTTTAATTTCTAGTTCTTCACAATCAACAGAGAGAGACCGGCTTTTCCAGAAGGTGTTCAGAAGGTAGCAACATACCACAATACTCCTACAAAAACAGCTTTTTTTTCCTCTGCTAATTGAAGAGGCAGCTTACAAAGGTGCTTATTTGAATTCTTTCCCTAAACTCATTTTCTGAACTTAACCCTGTGACCCCTGCTGACAGATGGGTTACATCAGGACGAGAACTCTGGTATCTTGAGCTCCCAGAAGGCAGTGATAAGCATCTTTCCTGTCCACTGGACTAGGCTAAGGACTTGATGACTTTAGACACAACAGTGGTGAGTCTTCTTGGCAAGATGGGGCTTCTTGAGCAAAGGCACAGGGGAAAGGCCAGAACACAGGAAAAGTGCTGTGACTATTAGGAGGTGATCCCTAAAAAAGAAGAAAAAGGTGGGAGGGGGGCTGGAAATACACACCATGGCTCCAGCTAGGATGTAGGCTAGGCCACAATCTGAACTACAGATGACCTTCACAGAGGTCTGAGATATACTTATGGGTTCAGTAGAGTCAATATTTAGGTTTTTTAATCTACTGCCAAACCAGCTCCAGAACTGAAACAGTGCAACAGTATCTCCCAAGTAGTGCTGCAGAGAGGACATTGTAATAAGTCTGGTCATAATCCCATCCTACAGCAGCAATACCATCCAGGTGCCCCTGCACTGCGGCCACATCAGGGCCTTGAACCATGCTGATTTCTCTCGGAGAGTTCAGCTAGGAGGATGCAGAGTGCTTGGTAAACACCAGCAGTTTTCAGCAAGGTGAAGAAATATTGGATGTTGACTTCTCATTTACACAGTTCTGGAAAGAAATGTCGTGGGATATTTAAACAGGCTAAATACTCAGGAATTCTCCTCTGTGTCTGATTTGTACATACTAAAGAAACCTCCATTTTGCCTCTGGTCTCTGGTGACAAACAGTATGCAAGGAATGGGGAGATTACAAGCCAGCTCCCAATGATTGCAAGAGGAAAAAAAAGGATAAATTAAATGTTATTTTTAAAAATAATGGTTTTTTTCCCTTTTAATCAGGCAATTACAGTTCTATACAGTTAAGATCCAAACCCAAGCTAAACCTAACTAATATCTCCTCAGCTCAAGGAAGTGAGAGGAAGACTGGATTTAAAACAAAGACACCCTAAAATATGAGTTTCTGTTCTAACTCCACCGTGTTCATCTTTCTGCAGTAGCAGAACTTTTTAGGTTAAATAAATAAAAAAGCATAACAGGCTCCTGGTCAATGTAAAGGGTAGTCCAGTTTCACTGTTTGCACTAGCTCAAGTTTCTAGGTTGAATTTTCTGTAGTTCATTTCTGGTATTTCTAAAAGAATCTGAAAGAGGTTGCATCAGCTTTTAAGGAGCTGTACCTGTTGCTCTGGATCTGTGTGTATGTTGTAAAATTCTTTTATGCTTATTTTAACTACTCTCAAAATTCAACTTGCCTTCTAAAGCAGTCTCCTTTGTTCCAGAAGCAACATTAAGGCTTTAAATAGATACTTTCACCAGCAGCTGAACAGCAGCATGTCTCAGGCTCCTCACTTGCTTACATTGGTCTTCATGGAACAGAGCTCAGACACCTCTGAGGGAGCAGAAATTCAGAGTGGCTGGTGATGCCACCACACCAGTGCTGAGCAGCATCTGAACTACCAGGTTGTATGTGATGGGGTGCAGCATTTCTGTAGCACAACTGCCTTGATTTTGGCACCAAATCCACAGCTCTGTGCAAAGGCACTGTTTATGAACAGATGAGCTTGAGTTGGCAATATTCAAGTCTCTCCTTCTTGTGCCATCACTCAGTGTCTGTGGTGGGCCCACCCTCTGTGACTTAGAAGGCCAAATTCCACAGACATCTAATGAGACTGTTTTTGGCATTACCAAGGGCTTAATTTTACTATGACAAACACTCATCTTCTGCCAAGAACAGACAAGTTACAGGCACACATGAGGAACCACCACAGCGCACATTTCAGGGTCCTTCTTCATATTCTTCTCATTCTCTTCATGTGGTTGATCACCAACAGTTTTCATGTCTCTGAATATAATTAAGATATATAATAAAGCAGTATAATTACAATACATATAGAATAATATGAAAAAGTTCCATTTAAAAAATCAGCAATCAAAATAAAAATAAAAGCTAGCCTTAGAAGAGAAGAGGAACGGGTGGGATTGCAGGCTGTGAGAGACAGGTCTCCAGACCTCTGTTGCATGGGCAGCAGAGTTACCCTTGGCAGCTGTGAAATTTCCAGAGTAAGAGGATGCTCATAATTAGCTGACAAGAGGCTTAACCTCTGAGGCATTGATGGTGTTAAATGCTGTAATATGGGCCCCATACACTTGTACTCCAGCACAAAACTCCTGCAGAACCATCTCTCTCCTTTTCTGTGGCTCTATGCTCTGCTATTCGCTTGTTAAGATTTTCACCAAACACAGGCAGTAAATTTTCACCATCATTTATAATATTTATGCTTGGAGGGCTTTGCTAAGACCAACTTGTTTTGCTCTTGTGTTTTATCCTCTGTGCTAACAAGCTCACAGCCAACAAAACAGATGGAGTTGAAATACAGCTCCAGCAGAAGAGTGATGTTAATGGACTCCCCCCATTTCACACAATGAGAAAAGAACATAAAAAAGGAGTGCCAGAATATAATTTTTCACATCAGCTCTACTTCTACTTTGCAGTATCTGAATGACCAAATGCGTCCAGCTGAGATGATACTTAACCACAGATAAAGACAAAAGCTGAGAAGCCTCAGGTTTTTCCGGCCTCTGCAAATGTCAGATTATGCAGACTAAGCCATGAACATCTAACCTTGCTTCATTCCTGAGGAGACGGCTTTATGATCTCATTAAAAAATTGTTTTGTTTGGAAAGCTTGTTAGCCTTCCAGACAGAGTCAGCTTAGCTGAAAACCTATCTATGAAAATTTTATTTGATTGCAAAAAAGATAGACCAAATAAAAAGGCTAAGCAAACACCAGCCATATAAGAAGAGTTACATACTCAGGGTTCCCAGATTCTCCCTTTGTTTTCTTTGGCTTTAAAGTCATGATTGTTCATTACTATTTTTAGCACCAGCCACATGCTTCTCTGAGTATTAAAGAAACAAGCAGCATCACATTCCCACAAGGAAAGGAAAGTCATACAATACAATACAGCACCTCAGCACAGTTCCTAGTATGGAAAGAGTGAGTCCAAGTAAATGAATGATACCCCCTGTGAAGTTTGCAGGTACTGTGCCTTGACCAGACATGTTCAGGTACAAGCTGGCGTAGAAGTGGCCCCAGCTATCTTAATTCCTGGGCCATTGATCAAAAAGCATAGTTTTTGGTGAGCAACACCAGCTCCCTGCTCAGTGATTTCTCAGGAAAGAGCTGGAGCTTCCTCCTTCACAAAAAGAAAATATCAAGAGAGACAGGTCTGGATAAAACAACTTTTGCAAAAAACAGCTTTGGGAATAACAACAAACAAACAGCAGGTTTAAAATCTGTATAATACCCAGCACTGCAGGTCTTTGCAATTCTGACCAATTAAGTGCTGCATGCTCAGGATATCTAAAGTATAGGTCTTATTTTGGAAAACTGAGAAAGTTGATGAAGTAACAACCAGCAAGCATTGGTTTGCATAACAGACATTGCAGGAAAGAGGGGCAAGTGAAAGGCTACAGTTGCATTTCCTCACTCCTAGTAAACAGCTCATTTCTCCTTGGAGTAGGAGTTAATCAGCTGGCCTACAGAAAAGGTATCTCAACATAAATATTAGAATATAATAGATGCATTTTCCATTTGTAGACCAGGACCCGCTCCAGAAAGACAAGATGAAGCAGTCCCTTAAAAACTCAGGACAGGAGAACCAGCAAAACACTTGGGTGATTTGTCCCTGGTGGAGAAAGAAGCAATGGCACTGGCACTAGTTTATCAGTAAGTTAGAGACTGCCATCCACTCTGCTTTATCCTCCAAACCCGAGACTGCATCTGCCATACCTTGTTGCTTAATTGTGATGATAGTTTTAGTTGTTTCAGTGCCTGAGAACATGCACTATTACCCTGAATACATTCAAGAAAGTGTAGAGCTCCATAAAAGAAACAATTGAGGAAAAATTTAGTATAGATGTAAGAGAAATGTGTTATTTATTATCTCTTCTGATTTGCGCAGCTGCAGTTTCTGAACTTGACCAAATAACTTATCATCAAAGCCATAATTTTAGGTAAAATAAAGCATCTAGTATACAGAAAACACTTAATCTTGGACAAAGAGGCCAGAAGATGAAAAAGCCAATAAGTGCTTGAATTGATTGTTCCAGGTAAGTGATCCTCAGTTAAAAACATGCATGGCATACAAAGCTTCTCTGTCCATCATTAAGAGCTTAAATATTTTTCTTCATACAATTAAATTAAGTATCTGGTACTAATCAAATTCTTTTTCAAGCATATGTATAACTGTGTCTGCCAACCTGTCAAACTGAAAAAAAAAAAAAAGGAAAAACGGAATTTAAGGGCAGAGCAAGTAATTTTTCCAAGATAAATTTTTATTTCAGAACTGAATGCTGTGGTCAAATCCATGTACAAATCCATTTTTCATTTTCTGTATTCATTCTACTATGCTTATAATTAGAAGTTAAATTTTAATGGCTTTTAAATTTCAAATAGACATTCACAGATAAGAAATATAAATTATGCTATGATGTGGAAGAAAAACCACTGCAAAAATTAAAGTATAATTTCTATGTCTATTTTTTTTGTCCTACAGTTTCTCCTCCATTATTTACCTTACACATTCCTACTGCCAGACCATGTCAAGAAAATGTGTTTACATTGAAGAATATGACAGCAGCGGCTGACAATAGGTATGTGCACTAACACCCTTTTCCCCTAGCTGGTAAAGTTTTAATTCATCTCCACTATGTATTTGCATTTGAAACTGCATCGCCTGTGACCATCTGATATTACCTATGCTGGCTGATAGTCAAAGATTTACTTCCCCACAGGCAAACAACTGGATCACACAAACCTTGTTCACACTCAGCCCTGTTCACCATACCTCGGTTATAACTTCACCAGAGATGCACTGTGAAAGAGCAAATCAATAGTGTCCATAGAAATAATGCAATCCCTTGGCCTAATCATGAATTTCTGTAAAACAGCAGATGACAACCAAGCACCGTGGTTTTTACTCTATTTGCTTTTTTAATCTTTGTTCTTTCCAGGAAGGGAAATCAAAAGAGTGACCAGTAATAACGAGAGCCAGGTTATGCACAGGTTCCCCAGAGGAGACAAAAGGGGTGAAAGGTGCCCTTGCCTCCCTGCAGGAGAGTGATGGGGCTGGAGCCCACAGGTGCCGCAGTTCTGCACCCACCAGCACAGCTCTCAGCAGGCACCCAGCCTGCCCTGAACACCACCTGCCAAGCACCCTGCACCTCCAGAAGCTGCAGTGGGAGAGACCAAAAAGCCCCACCACATGCAGCAGAGCAGCCATTCACATTAATCCCTCTGATGGGTGAGCAGGCAAAGGATTTGTAAGGGGTGGTCTCACACCAGTGGCAGTGCTGCAGCCCCAGGTTTGTGAAAGGCTGGCTACTCCAGAAACAGGATTTCTCAAACTTGTTTCTGTTATGTCTACACTTACTAAACAAAAGGTATTAGGCCACACCCTACCTCATGCTAGGTGACACTCAGATGTAATGCAACATCTAATTTCATGAAACCTGTCCTGCCAAAGTTTGCAATGATCTCAGCCAAGGTGCTGCATTCCCACCTTCCTTTGACATGGATGCCTGCTCTTCTGCTGAGTTATGTTGCCTTCCTTTTCCTTCACTGCCAGCCTTCTGCTTTTTCTTTAACTTTCTTACAGTTCTCATAAAAGGCATTTGCCTTTTCAAGTCCTCTGCAACTCTCCTCCACTTTCTGTTAGCATCCTACAGATCTTTGACCTTGATTTCTTTCTCTTCACCTTCAATAATTTCTCCCAGAATCCCAAGTGCAAACTAATTATAGCTACAATGTTCATAGCACTGAAGGGTTAGAGGTAGAGAAAAGTCTTACTTTACATTTTTTGAAGTTAGACTAATTCACAAAATAAAGATAGCATCTTGTATTAGAGAGCTTCTCCCATGTTTTGATGACTGGCTTTGTATATGACGTCCCTAAAATTTTATTTACAGTATAAAAAATTAACCAAGCCAGAGCTACTGCTGAGCTGAATTAATTTGTGTTCTTAAAATATGCACTTCAATTTCCTAGAAGCAAAGAATATCTGAAGTTGGGAGGGACTCATAGAGGTCATCAAGTCCAACTTCAAAAACCTGGGGAACAAAACATGACCTGGTAGCATATTATTCAAGAAATTATATAGTATATAGCAAAGATTTACAAGTAAACAAGAAGCAGCATAACTTTTACACATGCAGGCTTAACATGGCTGTACTTTGGCTTATGAAGCTTTTTATATTTTCACATAATTCCTTGAGAAGCACATCTGCAGGTTACCTACAGAGACAGCTGTCAAGTGCCTTGCTCTGGGCATTATGAGCATGGAAATAAGAAGCTACACCCATCGTGAGACAACTCTTGGCCCTTTGAACTAAGTGTCAAAATCTCTACTGACAACCCCAGGTGGCCTTTTGTCATCACATTTAAACTGAGTGTAGCCTATTTTTGAAGCTTGATAGCCTTTGTACAGCCTGCACTAGACAGGAGCATTTCTACGCTTACAGTAACCAGAAGCACTTCCAAAAGCAGCAGAACAACATAAAAGCTATTAAAAACCCCAGCAATAAAGAGCAGTAATTGATCTTACACATCAAGTAATCTGAGCTGGCTTTATCTCAGCATGGCTCTTAGACTTTATGCTCCATCGTTGCAAAGCCTGCACTGGCCCAAAGTGGCAGGAGCGACAGCAGTGGAAACAGCACTGGAGACAGGAATGGGGAAGCCTGGTCTCCTGAGTTTGTGATGGCCTCAGTGACACTGCCCACCACCAGGAGTGCCATTCACCTGAACAAACACCTGTAGACACAATTGATTGGGAAAGAAACAGATTTAGAGTCTGGTATGAAATTGATTATCTAAGAGTGAGGAGTCACAGTCACAGCTGGTCATCAAGGGAGGTTAGGGTTTAGAAATTGATGAATTGTCTAGAATGACAAAGGAGGAAGACAAACCTGAAGAGGAGTGCTGGAAAGTTGGTAAAGAGTGTGAGACAGAGACAGAAAACAGGAAAGCTTTGAATGGGAAGGTAGACTGGGGTAAGAAATTACAACTGAGAGGGAGGGAAAGGCATTTCATTTCACTTCACGGTTGTTATCCAGACTGCAAAAGGAACCAGCTAAACAAACAAAATGATCAAAAGATCTCGGAGCACTGATGGGAGACAGAACAAGGACACCTGTAGAGGCCCAGAAAGGAGAGCAGTATCTGAGAATGGGGAGAGATTTTTTCTTTGAGGTAGAAATCTCAAAGAGCTTGGGTAGTGATTTCCATAGTGAGCTCAGGATGACATCTGTACTTGGCTGAAGAAAACTGGTAGATGATTCCTAAAGAGAGCAGAGGAGATGGCAAATCAATCAGGACAGGACTAGGTCCAGCTCAGATTATAGAGCTGGAGAGAGAACAGCTTGGGGAGAGGGAGGAAATGAAGGAATAATTGAGTCTGTGCCACCAAGTACACAGTTTTCTTCATCCCCTGGGATAGAATCCAGCACTCAGGACCTTTTTCAGCCTTTCCCCATGCCCAAACTACAGTGCTACTTTCTATTTCAAACACTTGCTTTGAAGGGGAGTGTCTGCAGGAATGAGAGTTAATATCATGTTATTAACCACCTCCTAGCCCAGAAACAGCTACAGTCTATTACAAGAAAGTTGTATCTTTTTGTACACCACGTTCTGATCTTTGAGTTCAAGCAGTGGGTTTTAACCTAAGTATAATGCTTTTTATTATACTAACACTCATTACAGGAAACAAGAACACAGAGCTTGAGAAACTGTAAACAAGGACCATCAATATAATCTAATGATTCATCTAACCTGGTTTAGGAAGCTGTAGAACTCATTAAGTATATTTCAGCAGTCGGTTGGCCATGAGATTTAATTCCAGACAGTTGACTTCTGCAAGGAAACTTTTTCACATTATTTCAAGCTTAGAAAAACACTAAATTACAGAAAAGTATAATTAATCAAATCTGATTACTAATTTCATTAGTGCAGTAACAAATACTGTTATCAGAGTAGGAAGGCACTGCTAAATCACTGTTTTTTAACAAAGATGAAGTTGAGCTTAGAAGAGGTCATCTGAAACTGGACAATTAGACATTCACTTGATGAATTTGTTGATTGTCTTTCTGGTCTGGCCACCATGCTACCAGCATCTAGCTACAGGGTAAGAACATACAACCAGTGGAGGGGGAACAGGACAGAGGAATACAGTGGTGATAACATGTTCTCAGATCAGTGTACATTAGAAATGAAGACTGACCCCACTAAATACAACAATCAGCTTCCTGAATTTAAAAATCAACTTCTTCAGCAGCTGTAGACCTGCATTCCAATCACTCCTATTTGTGCTTGAGAGAGTGGGTATTACACAGAATTGTTTCATTTGCAGAAAAGACCCCCAACATTTCACTTGCAGTTATGATAGGTAGGAGCTTGACATCATCCCACCTACACACTTGTGGCTTTTTCTCTAGTACCAGAGCTGCTGACGTCAGATCAGGTGTATGAAGACCACCATGAAGGACTGGCCCAGGCACAGGACTCCAGACTAAGTTTTTTGCTTGGGCTGTCTGTTTGACTGTTGCTAAAATAGCCTATTACAGAATATAGGGAACCAAGACCATGACTTTGTATTTTGGGTCTGCTCTATATTTAACAGCACTTCTTTCAGATGCATTTGTACCTGCACGTAGGTAAGACTGCAATCCAAAATCTGACTTAGAGAACACTGTTGGCTTCAATCATGAATTCAACACTGGATCAACAGTGGTTAGCAGCTCTGAAAAATACCCTCCTGGAATAAATAATTCGTAAGGCTTGTGGTGTCTGGGGCTTCATATACCAAAAGTACACAGATTACTTTTATCAGTCGCAGGAGGGACTGAGAGTTTACACTCACTAAAACGACTGTACAAAACAGGTGGAAGGGATGCAAGTGCTTTACCAACTAGCCTGTCAAAGATTTTGGTTTTACCTCTATAAAATGAACTGGTTTTGGACTACTTCCCCAACACAGGTAACATTTTCATGCACATGCTGTGTTTCTGCTCACACTCCTACCTTTTACTTCATGTCTGCACTTCAGGGATGTTGTAGAGCTCAAGAACTTAAATATTAGCATACATATTCTGAGGAAGCATCAGGAACTGAGGACACATGATGCATCTTACTCTCTTCAGCCTCCTTTGGAGAATGATTGTTCTCCACCTCTTCTTCTGAGACCACTTAAAGAAGATGAATCAACTCATAACTTGACACGCCTAATTATTACATGCTGCTAATATTCAAGGATGTTGCCAGATAAAGAAGAGGGAGTAGCCTTCATTCAAACATGCCTTCCTGATCTCAAATCAAAGACCTTCCTTTAATTAGTCATCTAATTAATTTACGTCCAAATGAGGCTTCAGAGGAAAAAGCAAATCCAGATGAGGCATCATAAATGTGCAATTAGAAGTTATTCACTCATAATTACTAGATATTTTCAAAGCAAGCCTTATAACAAGGCTGAGATCCCCTATTGTTTTTATCAGGAAAGGAAGAAAAAGCTTCTCTAATTATCTTATTTTGAAATTAATTTATATAGAACTTGACTAAATTAATAAATACAGTAACCTAAAAAGTTTAGAAAGCAATTAAGAGAGATTCTGAAATTACTTAAAATAGCTAAAGTTATTAGAGTGATGGGTAATCAAATTCTTTGCTTTGAAAATGTTCTAGCAATTGTCCTGTATTTCCCGGATCCCTGATAACTGAAAGGCTACTCAAATTTTTAATTTAGGGACTTCTAAGAGAAGGAATCATTAATCCACCCCAAACATCATATTTCAGCAGAGGTTGGTATTGGATAGGTTTCAGTATTGAGTTCAATATTCAGCTGTATTCTGGTACGAAGTGAGGAGTGTTTAACCAATATTTATTGTCTTCTGTAAGTTTCTCCTTTGCTTTGGTCCAAACTCTTTCAGCACACGCTGCCCACTAATCTTGACAGTAAGGATGGCAGAATGAGTGCAGCATTATTTTCCCAGTCTTTTCTGGAGGCAACAAAGAAATGCAGCTGAAGGGTGCTTTATTCTTCCAGCTACAGCAACAAAAGGTGAAGTGAGCTGCAGTGTAGTAGGATTACTGCAACAGGAAAACTGGCTTGTCTCTCCTCCTTTGCACCTGTCTAGTGCTTATCTCCGAGGCAACACTCTTTACACAGACTATAGAAATACAGCAAAGACTGAAAAAAAGAGTGGCCTTCATGCCATGGCTTAGAAGGTAAATCCCTGTGCAAGTGAAAGAAAGGAAAGAAGTATGGTCTGTGTTCCCATCTCTGTTCTCATTTCTGGACCCCCACAGTCCACCATCAGGGCTAGCACACAGAATGCTACTTCAATTTCTTTCAGGCTTCTTCTGAAAGGCACCTTGAGACAGCAACCAAACAATTGAATCAGACACAAATTTAGGGAACCTGATGCTAATGAAACATTCACAATTCTGCTACTTACAGCAGTAAACTCATTCTCCCCTCTTGATCCAGGTAATTCAGACAAGCCCCACTTTCATTTAGAGTTATAATTTTGTGGAGTAACAGGTTATAATATTCTCAGGTCATTAGCCAGAAGCAGGTCACTAACCTTTTCAAAGTAAAAGCTAAATGAGTTTACAGAGAGAAGCAGTATTTTGGGGCTTTTCAACCAGTCTGTTGCTGCAACAAACTTTCAAAGCCTGAAGAAGTACTTCTGTTTCTTAATGCAGCTCTGGGGTTTTTTTCCAGCTAAAGCTGTTGATCTGATAAAATATCTCTTTCTATAAATACTGCCTTTCAGAACACCACCAATATATCAAAACTACCACTAATCCAAATGAATAGGTTTGATACTAAGAAATCATTTTAGGTTCAACTCTGAGGGAGCATTAAACCTGTGGTGCCAATAATACAGCCATAGCATTTCAGACTGTACAAAGAAAGACAGTACAAATTTTAATAGGCCAAATTAAGTTCTTAGTCAGCAAAGTACATTTCCTCAAAGCACTTTGAGGATGAACTCCAAATGGTCAAAGCATGGGGCAAGATTCCTGACGCTGGCTAACCTGCACAGCCTTGTATCAGAAGATTCCCTAACACGGTGATTAGGACAACAGAGAAAGTGTAACGAGGCCTCCGGCAGGTCATTAAGCAGAAGATATGGGCATCTGAAGTGTGCACCTGATATAAAGAAAAGCATTGCTTGAAGGTTCCAGGAATAAGTGTTTACTTAAGACAAACAGGAATTCAATAGCAGCTTTAACAGTTAGAGAACAATGAATCCCATTAATATTTTCCACTCATTGAATTTAAAAACAAATCCACTTAATATGTGTTCTCATTTTCTGCATTTGCTCTCTGTTCTCACTATTGCAAACAATTTAAATAGGTGGAATATTTGGAGAAACTGACTTTTAAGCAATTATTGTGAAGAGATTGCTTCATATGTAGAGTAGGATATACACAAACGGAAGGCAGGCTGAACAGGCATAACCTAAACAAACAAAGGTGAAAAAAAAAAGGAAAAGCCATTCTGTGTAGTCAAAATGTATAAGCAATAAGACTAATAGGTAAAGCTGCCTTCTTAAGGTCCATATTCACTTCAGTCACATGCTCCACCAGCTCCTAGTCTCCCCAGAAAGTACAGGAAGACCACAGAGTTTCTGAAATCAGACTTCACAATATAATTCCTCTTTTCCCCACCTCTCCTCTTTTAAAAATAGATAGTGGACCTCTAGCTTCTTCTTAAACAACTTCAGTTACTCAAAGAGAAAAGTGCTTCTGTCTTTTTTCTCTAGTTATGCTCTAACACTCTTTACCATTCCAGATTTAATCACCCCTAGCTGGGTCTAATGACTGGAGGATCAGGCAAGAAGGCATGGTAAAATTCCTGTCATGTCACATCACAAATATGGAAATGGGGGAGCATAGGTTTAATCAGAAATCTTAAATCATAGATATTGTTTTCATTTGAAACAGAAAAGACATAAAGGAAAAAGAACAGCACCTTCCATGGTTTCTGTCCCCTGGTACAGAGTTAGTTTGGCTTTGAGAAAGTAATGCATAGGCCAAGCACCTGGACCTTTAAAATAGTTACAGTGCTTTAGGTACTGAAATGTGCAAATTATCCAGCAGTCAGGAAGTAGTCACCAAACTTCTGAGGCTTTCTGCCCACACACACCCTCTTCTTCCCCTTTAGCTACTTGGTCCATTCCTCCTTGTTTCCGAGGTGTGAGGTAGCTGCTGCTCCAATGGGGCTATCAAGTATCTAGGAACCCCTGACAAGTGGCCACACTGCATACACAGGCCAACCTTACAGTGAGTGCACAGTCACTGCAAGCAGGTTGAGGGCCAGCAAATGTTTTATCCAGAGGCAGTAAACATAAAAATCAAACCTCTCACCAGTCAGTTGAGAGGATGCATCAGGTCCATATTTCAGATGTGCTCATAAACAGCAGCAGCCTACGCCCAGATGCTTCAGTCCCAGTCTCAGGAAACTTTTCCTGACTGAAGCCCAGATTTTCAGAGGTACCTCCCTGGCGTGCAGAACCTCTCACAGTCACATGAACCATCCAGTAGGCCTGGATGTTTTCTTTCTGCACATATTCTCACTGTGCTCATCATAATTATATTAAAAAAGAAGGTTCCAGTTGTTCTTTCAGCAAAACCAATTCTACTTGATAGAAAGATATGAAAACATGACTGCTGAGTGAGTTGCTGTGAGCTGAGGCAGGGTGTGGATTTACAGCACACACCCAGCATTTCACAGAAGCTGCCCTTGAGCATGCCCTCCTCACATGATGCTGTGGTATCCCCATCGCAGGGTGGCTGCTGCACCTGTGCTGCGAGTCCTGTGGGAAGGCACTCAGCAGCTTATTTTTATAAATCTGCAACTTACACCGTTATGCCATATCTTGTTTGTGGGTCCGTGTCTGTATTTATCCATCCAGACTTAAAGGAACTTGGGCCTCTAGCTTAGCCAATGAACATTTAATGGATTGACACAATGCAAAACTACGTCAAGTCACTTCTTATATCACAAGGATGACTGTCTAGATTTTCTTTCTTAATTAAGTGATACAGCACAGGACTTTTAAAGCACAGCCCTATCTGCCTATGTGAAACTTTTGAGCTAAGCTAATAACAGATGGCAGGTAGAAATAGTATTGGGCAGATATTGGGAGTAACCAACAAGGTATGCTTTGTTTTAAATCGCTTTTTTTCAGAAAGATAAAAAACTTTAGGTAGATTTTTTTAAAAAGGCATTACATACTTGGCACTGCATTAGTATGTACTATCAGCATTTGCCTACAACAATTTGAAAATAAACCTTTCATTACGTTCAGACTTGATTTACAGATACAGTCCTTCAAACAGGAACCCTGTGCTAATTTTAAGACAAACCATCTCTTATGCCCATATCTGATTTACAGTTAGTTTTGTTCAAATAAAAATGTATGACGTAGATTTCTATTTGCATTCTGCCAGGTACTTCTATTTTTAGATGCAGGTCAGCTTTATACTCCTTTAATGTGCCTACAACTCTAATACAGCAAATGGTGCACTTTAGCAAGTTTATCTAACATTCTGTTAGATAAAAAAAAATCTCCAAAATTGCTGGCACAATTGTATCAACATTGATAAGAACCGTCTGCTAAAGGAAATGACTAGGGTCTTTTCTTTTATTGTAATTTTTTAATGTGGGAAAAAAACAAAACAGAGCTAGCTCTCTGGCCACGCTCTATACTGGAACCACATTGCTTAGACACAAAATGTCCTCCTGCATCTTTTGAGCTGGGGCTGCTCCAGAAGTCTTCACTGGCTCACACTGCCAAGGCACAAGATCTCATCTCATCAGCTTTGCCCAACATGATCTCCACCTGTCTCTCCCATTTCCTTTCACACTCACCTCCCAATTTCCATGCTCTGCCCAAATTACTGATGACTGGCCCTTTTGGATTTTTTTATCCACTCCCAAATGTGAACTTTCTTACATCCCACCCACACTAATAGAAACAACCTCTTAGCCAAATATTTCCCCTTCATCAAGGGCACTCAGAAAACTTCTGTTCTGAAAAACACGCCACTGTTAAAAATTATGGGAATATTTAGAAAACAGGAAGTGATAGGTACCTTACCTTGTTTGTGTCTGATCCTTTGTCTGGCACATTTTTGGTTACATACAGACAATACAGATAAATACTTTGTTAGCTAAAGGAAAAACAAAAAATATTTCAGCATATTCTTTTTCCCCAAGTGATAAAACTGGGATTTGTTTTTCAACAGAAGTGAAAACTTGGTACATATTAGATACATTCATGTTTCTTTTCTCTTCCTTTTCCTATCAAAAAATCAAGTCAAACAAATTCCTTGATTAGAAAAACAGGTTTTTTTCTATTTATCTTGCCTTTGGGATGGTCTGTAGTTTATATTTTCTGAAAAAATGACAACTTCAAAAACATGGATACATATGAGGGGAATGTGCATTTACTACTCCTCTTGAAATTAAAAACCTTACAGTCCAAAGTGTAAAATACAGACAAAAAGGACTAAATTTACTAATTCCAGCCTCCATAAGGCCTCTGCAGCACAAGTGATGATCATGCAACTCAAATGTGTGTTTCAGGAATCTGTAACATTCCTTGCTGCAAGCTTCTGGGAAAGAATCAACTTTTTCTGGTAAGAAGTTTTTCTTCTATTAACTAAATGATTCTGAGTTATTTGAAACTATAAATATTTGTCCAAATGTTTACATGACTGAGAAATATTAGGTAAATTCCATCCAAACAATGAAGCAATTTCCAGCAATGTGTAACAAAAATAGTGCCTCCCTTACATTTTTACTTCAGTAAATGTCTAAAAGTGATCCCATAATCAGGAATCACAAGGAGAAATGAAAGACACTGGGAGGATGGCAACATTTGGAACAAAAACTCTTTTACCATAATGGAGATAACATATGTGTAGGAAGATAGACTGTGCTCGATTTCATTTCTCAGGGATGTTCTCACTTCTTCTCAAAGCTCCCAAATTATTTCTTGCTTTAGAAAAACAAAACAATTTTTAGGGAATTTCTGAACTCTGGATAAATATTTTTAAATAACACCTGAAATGCCTACTAGAATGAAAATGCCTTTTTGTCCCCCACTTAGTCTAACTGGCTATATCAAATATTTCCCATTTTATTGAAAACACTTCCATAAACTGAGAAAACAAGATCCTGCAAATGATCATACTTAAAGTAAGCCACAATTCTGAATCTAATAGGATGTTCTTTGAAAACAAAAAAGCAGTCTTGATCACATTAATGACCAGTTCTTTCAAAATCATCTATTGTAGAACTGTAAGGATTTAAAATTAAACATCAGATTAAGAACTTTGTCAATTATGCAATTATATAAGCATATCCTTACTATTACATGGGTTAAAATTGGAGAACATGAATATGTAGTATGCAGAAAAATATCAGAACTGAGTTTTGCCAGTAACCAAAAGTTAACTAAGGAACCATTAGATTAAAAAAAAATACTGTATAGTTATTTTTGCCATATAATATTTTATCAATTTTCTACGGAATTAGCAAACAAAGCTGAAAGAAGAGTGTTACTCATGCAGCTCACAAGCCATCTGCAAGAGTATTTTTTTGAAGTCAGTACCTGAAATTTTTGCTGTCTACCTATGAGTAAGACATTCCCTCGCATCTCAAAACAGATCCCTGGCTAACATGAAGCTACAGCACCTTACATCAGCCCCACATTTTCCGTGGGCTTTTAAATATGTAGGAGGAGTCTGAGAATTTAAATGAAAAACTAACAAAAAAAATCAGTCCATGATGTAATACATTAACAATCACGATGCGTGTTACTTGTAAATACTACTAAGTTCTTTACTGTGAGGGTGGTGAGGCACTGGCAGAGGTTTCCAGAGAAGCTGTGGATGCCTCACCCTGGCAGTGTTCAAGGCCAGGCTGGATGGAGCTCTGAGTAAGCTGGTCTAGTGGAAGATGTCCCTACTTATGACAGGGACTGGAACTAGGTGATCTTTAAGGTCCCTTCCAACCTAAACCATTCTGTGGTTCTATGATTGCTGTAAATAACTATGAAGTTTGACATAGGAGTAAATAAGATTAAGATCTACACAGTGGAAGCAGTCTCCAAAGATTTGACAGACAACTGCAATCCAGCACTCTGACTGCAGAAACCGGTACAGGATTTCCACTACTGCTGTTTCCCTATGGGAAAGTTCCCAGGATATTAGAGAAAGCCAGTTCCCACCTCACATTAAGGGCTGGTTTGAGAAGCAGACTTTCACTGTAGAAAATCTGCTACATTAAAACAGCAGTTGGAAGAATAAAAAGACAAGGAGTGTCTTTTACTGGTGGTGTCTATTAAATGTGTGGCAGGATCCATGTCCTGCCAGTTGTTTCTCATCCTGCAAAACTCACAATCATACTTTCTGACCTCACCCTGTTGCAGAGTGATGGGATTTTCCAATGTTGTTGAAATGCTGACACACAAGGCTAGTAACTCAAAATTTATTTGGCAAGGAGATTGATAAAACACTCTTGGAAGATAGAGCTTCAGGAAAGCACCTCAACGGGCATCACTTCCCTGACATCTTAGTGACATGATACTGCACTGAAGCTTTAGTTTAGTGCCTAGTCTGGCACCTTCTTGACACTGTAAATTGAGCACAAAATCTAAACTGAGCAACTGTTTATTACTACTTTTACAGAAAAGGCAGCAGAAAGGTTTTGGTGAACAAAACCTTTGGAGCAGCTTATGCTGGATAGAAAGTAGTCTAAGCAATACTGACTGCGACAAATCAGCTAAGCAACAGTAAGAAAATTCATTCCAGGAGAGACGGTAACAAAAAAGGCGGCAATATTGAAGGGGCTTGGAAAAATAATGTAGTTGTCAAAGCAAAGTGAGGAGTTCTCAGGATGGACGCAGAGAAAAAATGCTATCCCCTTAAAACATCAGTGGTGTTCTGTGTAGCACCTAGAAGTCTCTTGTTCAACTCCCTCAGTCCAGTCATACTTGATTTATGAGATCACAGCAGTTTGTTATAAAATTCCCCCCAAATACCTTTTAAGGGTTGTTAAAGCTATCACCTCCCTTACAGTACATTTGAAAATGAAGCCACAAAACTACCTGATAAAACACTTATGCTATAAATCCATAAAACTAGATCACAAATAAAACTATAATGGCCAATAAAAGCCATTTGGATTTAAAAAAAGAAACCAAACCAGAAGACAACAAAGTACACACTAAAAATACCCCTCCCAACCTTCACAGAACGTCTCCATAAAGTTAAGTTGCTCTGGTCTAGTGGAATGTGTTTCCCAAGGCAGGAGGCTGGAACTAGGAATGATCTTGAAGGTCCATTCCAACCTAACCATTCCATGAGTCTATGATTCTGTACTTCAAGCATCCTGAGATGTTCAAAACAACATGACATCAAAATGTAAAGAAGCATATTGTCAATAACTGGTAATACTCAAAACAGGGTATTAATTTGGACCTGGCTGAACAGCCATCAAGTACTGATTTTGCAAACGTCAAGCTTATTTGGTCTGAATTTGCATGCTTTCCTTGGGGTCCTTTGGAAGGGAAGCAAGAACAAAACCTTAAACCTTTCTCTGATGTAAACTCAATAGCTTGTTTTTAAAATACTTTTACTTAAACACAGACTTTGGTTATCTCCCCAAGGCGCAAAGCGTGCACAGAGTCCAGTATCAAGCTGTGGAAGGATCCCAGTCTGAGACAGAATTGAGAACACCAGACAGGTTTCTGTTACAAGCACTTGTGTGCTTTTGTTCACTAGCAAAAGCATTTGTAAAAGTATTTATTCACTAAGTCACCTGCAGCTTTTCACATGAACAAAATACTACACTCAGAAATAGCCTGAGGATATAGGAACTCCCTTGTGAGTTCAGCCTGTCACTAGCACAGCTTTGGAGCTGCAGGACAGAGCACAGCTCTTCACTCCCAGACACAGCAAAGTCCCACCCATGAACCAGAACAATAGATGAATAGGAGAAACATTGAAGGATGCCGTTCATTTAAAATAGACTTGAATATGACCTGGCAAGCCAGTAATATCACTTCCAGCCAGATCTGACTGCACTCAGAACCATTCTTCCCCTCTGCAATACTCCCTGTATATACTTTGTGCAGTAGAAAGGTGAGGCAGCCACAACTGAATTAGTGCCACTGGTGTTTTACTGAAAGTGGCTCACCAAAAATTGGACAATCCCACTCTATGAAGTCAAATTCAATTCAGACTACAAACTCAACACAGCAACAGCTGTACTGCATTTACTGTTGCCATGAGTACATGCATATTAGCATGTCTGAGACACATTAAGGAATAAAAAGTAATGCAATCTCTGATGCAAGCTGAGAAACTGAAGGGAAAATTTGGATCTATTACACGACCTTAAATCTGAAAGTCTCTAGTTGTGACACAGGAAAAGAAAAACATGATCAATAAACATTGAGGGAAAATGGAAGGTGTAAATTTTACTTACTTTTTTTGGGACACTCTCCCCTCTCTGCACCTATAATTAGCAGGGATATACTTGCTTTGAAGCTCTGCCTTGGTTCACTTTGAGGCAATCAAATTCTAACATGGCGACAGATTTTGGGACAGCTTCACATTAAGAGACAGCCTTTGCAATGAAGAGTTCCTGCTGGATTTGTTCTGCAAAGTATGTAATTGGCACTTTTGCTGATGCACTTCATTTCAACAAATTGTAAACATTTTTCTTTATTTTGCTTACCACTCCTCTTGGAGTGTAAAGATATGCATATTTCTCCTCTTAATGCTATGAAGTGAATCAGATGAGCATGTTTACTGACATCTTCCAAGCTGCTTTTATGAGTAGCTCAGCATTAAGCTAGGAGGGAGGAGAGGAGGGAAGTAGTATTCCTTCCTGGGGTAACTCCTTTGACCAGGACTTTAGAACCAAAGGCTAACCCTGATTGGCTTTGTTGGGTAAGGACAGGGTGGCACAGGACTTTGGCTAGAGCTGAGATTGTGCCAATCAAATGTCAATATACTTAACCATGACAGATAAGACTGCTCCTTCACTCAGTACTGAGCAATCAAGGTTCAGGTCAAGGAATTATCAGTAATCTACAAAGATAAAAGAGACAGGAAAGTGGGGACAGAATGTCTCTTCATTCTCTTCTGGCTGTAATTTCTATCAAGTCCCTGGAAGTCAAGCCAAACCCACTCTCAGTGTCACTCCTCCTAAGCAAGCCATCAGATCCCTAAAATTAAGCAGAAATCCTTAACAGAAACCTCTGATAAATCAGTATGTTCCTAATCAACAGACTGGTATTTTAAGTCTTCCAGAATCATAGAATCATAAAATGGTCTGGGTTGGAAGGGACTTTAAGGATCATCTAATTCCAACACCCCTACCATGGGCAGAGATGTCACACCCTAGATGAGGTTGCTCAAGGCACCATCCAGCTTGGTCTTCAACAGCTCCTGGGAGAAGGCATCAGATACATTGCTAAAAATATTTGCATCTAGTTCTTCCTCTCCGTTTTCCCTTAATACTCTCTTTAGACTGGGTCCATCCCTTCAAATTTTAAAAGGCACTGTCGCTATCTCTTTGCCCTTATTTCATACATAATCAACGGCAGCAACATAGCAAACCATAAATTCAGGCAGTGTAAGGGAAGCCAATTTCATTTTAATTTAGAACAAATTTCATTCACTCAGACCCTCATATCCACATACTCATATGCACCTGAATGTGCATGCCCAAGTAGTTTGCACAAAGTTCAGGTGGTAGACTCCTGAATCCAGGAAGTCTGTCTAGGATTTCTTGTGACAACACAGAGAAAAAGGGACACCAGCTATAATGTTGTCAGCAAAAACAGGCTCACTCTGGGAGGTAGGGCTCCTGGGGGGACCTGTCAGAATTAAATGTGACAGGATTCTTTACTTTATCCTGTAGGTTAGGTGCGAGAACTGCATAAAAGCAGGAGCAGACATGATTACATAATTGCAGAGCTGGGACTCTGCCAGCTGGGAGCAGAAGTCATAATACCCCCTGTGGACAGAATGCCAAACACCATGGGACACTTGCATCCCATTGTAACTTCCTTCAACCCTGGACTTTGCTAGCACCAAAGGTCTACGGCTGCTGATATCCTTGCAGCAACATTACTTAAACCTAAATGAATAATTAAATGCATTTTATTCATCTACAAGTGGTATTTCTTCTCTCCAGCTTACAGAGATGGTATGTAGTTTTGGCTTTTTTCTTGGAACTCCTCTCAACATTCTCCCTAGAGATCCCTATGTCATTTTGTCTCTCTCTTGTTCTTCTTACTGCTTTATAATGTGATCTATGGTGAAGTCTTCCTTCCCTCCTCCTATATGGGCTTCTTAGACAGCTAACATTGCTCTGTGGCACAAAGACAGCTCTTCCCCTAAACCAGCTTGTGAAGCAAGAAATTAAGATTATAACCACAACTCCAAGAGCAACAGCTAGTTCCAGGTAGCATGAGAGATCGCAGATGTTACTGGTGCAGTACGTAACAAGACACATGAACCAATTCTGCCTGCAGATATTAAATACAGGCCACATACTAAGGAATTTCTGGGCTTACAGAGATGGCTTTCCCATTTTACAAATGGGGTTTAAGGCATTTTTTTACATAGGTTTTTTAAAGTCAAGGAGCATTAGGACCAGGTGTAGATTTCATTAGAAAGCTACAAGTCCCTTGTCCCCTCTGCAAACATAAATGTATAATAAAGCAAGCTTTTGTCTATTATTGCTCTACATCCATCTCCTGTCTTTTCAAGCAGCTCAAGTGGCTGTTTATGAAGGAAGGTGTAAATGTGCCACAACATTTCTGTAAATGGGAGGCAATGGTACCACAGCACATCCAGGCTGTGGAGCAAAACAGCACCAGCTGATGAGAGACTGAAGCACGCACTTGGCAATGGGGCAAACTTTGAAGGGACTAGGCAGAACAGGTATAGGCAAAAGGTCTGGAAAAGGGATTACACAGGCAAAAAGCAGAAAATAAAAGGTCTGTTAAGACTTTTGAAAAAAAAAAAAAAAAAGAAAAAGAGTAATGCCTGTGGTGGTGGGTTTCTGTTAAGCTGGAGTTACGTTCCCCAATGGTTCAACCCAGGTACCATCCAAGGTATCTCCTCCCCTGTCCCTTTGTCCATCTTTCCTGACCCCGCCCTTGCTCAGGAAGCTTCAGTCAGCTGTCCATCTGACCCTGCCCTATGTTATAGAAAAATACCTTGGCCTGGGGCCAATCACCTTCCTATCCCATGCCCCCTACTCCCTGGTTTAAAAGCGGGTGCGGGCTTTTTTTCAACCTCTTTTTTGTCCCCCCTCTAGGGGAATACAGATCTCTGAGAAACCACATGGAAAAGAGCCTTCTCTGATCCTTGCTCCGAAACCTAGACACTGCAATACCTGCTGCTGTAGAAGAACAGCCGTGTTCTGCATCATTACCAAAGACTGCTGGCAGCTTTGGGAATGGCCTCTGGCACGGCCAGGAGCCTGAGCTAGCTGGGAGTCCACCGGCCGTGTCAAATGCCAAAGGTAAAACAAACAGATGTTAAAAAAGACACAGCAGTAAAGGTTTTTTAGAGACCTAAAGATTTGTATTACAGAGTGGACTGTGTGCATGCTTGCTGAGAATATAGAGGGTTTTTTGTCTACAAAACTTTCAGTAAATTATGACAACTCCCCACAGAAAAAAGGTTAACTGAGCCTTCAGTTAGCATAAGAGATAAGAGATCAAAATGGTGAGAAAACACCCACACACCACCAAAATCCTAAAATACTTCTAGATCAAATACTTCTTATCACCCTTTTGAAAACAGGTGCATAAACACATTTATTATTTATTGACATATTTATTATATACCAATAAATAATAAATACTGACATATTTATTATTACAGAAATCTGGCAGCAAATCTTGTCAGAAGGAATCAGCAATGCATTCAGAAGCACTGACCAGTGGGGTGTCTGTGAAAGGGACAGTGTGCACATGGACTCATCCAAGCGAGACACAAAGCTCCCACTGACTCAAGTTTATCCAAGACTGGACTAGAAAGGGGTACAGAATAACCTTAGGTAGATGTCTGTAAGACATGCCCCTGTGGTATGGGACACATCTGCTATTAACACAAATTTAGGAACTACTGGGGCAGGATAGATCAGATTTCCATATGCCCATGGACTAAAACTACATAGCACAAAGCACAGCAGAACAGTTACTTCTAAGACCTTGATGTGACAACTCTAAGTTAGATCAGAAGCAAAAGTTTCCTGGAAGAACACAAGGTCAGGTTTAAGCTGAGTGGGCTCTGTAGTAACAGCAGTTATTAAGAGTTACCCGCTCTACACAGAAAATCATGGCACTTCTGGATGGGCATTTCTGCCAGCTTCACTGTGCCTTGAGACATGACCATGTGTTGGATGAGAATGATGAACAGCAAGCAGCTTTCAAGGAGTTTGTTAGGAAAGGGAAAAACTTAGTCTCTTTCAAAACTGAAAGCTTGTTTTATCACGGTCTTCCCCAAAGAGATCAAAACCTGCAGAATTCCACTTAAAAAAAGTTACTTAGAAATGGTATATTTCTAAACAAGAGGGTAAGTTTAGTATTCAAATTTTGCAATGTCAAACAGCAATTTAAAAATTATTTTTAAAGCACAGAATGGAAGCTTGGTCCTCTTCACAAATACAAGGTACACTCACTGTTCTGAAGGAAGATCATGCATTAAGCAGCATTGTTCATTCAAAGAGCTGAGTTTTAAGTCAGTTAAGAATGACAGCTAGTAGGGAAGAAGAAAACATTTTAGATTTCTAAGCGCTGTTTCTAGTTTCTACTGCTTAGCACTACATAATGCCTAGAGTAATATATAAATTGCAAGTAACATGATTATGCTGAAGGCTATGCACAACCTTCAATGCTGAATCAGAATAAAAAAATATACTCTCTGTTGAAATTTTTCATTACAAAAAATTACAGATGGAGAAGACAGGCTTCTAGGAACAAATCCACAGAAACTAGGCATGCTGAGACAGGCAAATATTTGACAATTCATGCACTGCACACACACATTGCACTGAGGACTAAAGTACTGCATAGATTGAAATGCTGTGTTACCAAGGACAGATGTTATCCAAAGAGTTTTTAAAACTATGCATTTCATTAACAGCTGCTAAATTTTGTTGTGTAACTAGCCCTACACTGATTTGCCATCTTACACTTTGGTTCTACAAGAAACTTTCATACACAAAGCCTGAGAAGTAAAGAATTAGGCCCCAAGTCTTGCTGGTTTTATATACAGCTTTATTTTATCTTTATAACAGTATTCAGGACTGAACAGCCTAGCTACAAAAACTTCAGTTGGTATTTCTTTTTCTCCTCACCTATTAAAACTGGCAAACAGAAAAGCTTTCAAAGCTTTAGCTTTGGTACCACACCATGTGCCAGACCAAGAAGAATCAATAAAGGTACTCTAGAGCACAATCTTAGCTGAGAAGCAATACAGAATTCCAACTTGATTTAGCTGCTTGAGGAGATATGGGATCCATCATCTCAGCAGCATGAAGCCAGATTACTTTCTAACTAGTTAAGATGACCTTTCAAATGTATCACTCCACATTACTCCCAGTCCCAGGGGCAATATTCACAACATTCCTGCTTATTATAGCAGCCAGGATGAGTTTGAACCTGGTTTTAATATTTTCTTTTCATTCTTCAACACTCAATTTCTTTGGGCCATTAAAAACAGTATTTAGAGTTTGGTTCTGTCCCTTTACGATTACCAAAGCCTGTTTCAAGGATCCAGACTTGTCTCATGTTCTTCAGCTTCGTCAGGTAGTTCTTCAGCAGATGCATCACACACACTGTCCTGGCCATCTGCAGGCTGATTTGGCTCATCAGGCTCCCCAGCTGCAATCTGAGTTGTTTCTTCTTCCTCTTCTTCCTCAACTTCCCCATCATCCTCTACATCCATCTCAAACACCCTTACGTGGCGGAGGTTTGAACTTAGCTATAGAGACAGTAAGAAATTCCTGTTAATAGCTAAGTAAGTCAAAACACCAACAGCATTATAATTGCCCACCAATAGCTTTGAAAATAACCTTTATCTTTGAAGTGGAGGTTTCAAGTGAATTAACAACTTTTTTATTGCTCTACAGGCTGAGAAATAAGGCAAGCACATTTATTACCTTCAGTTACATTTTTTCCACCCTGTGCTATTAGACAGGTACGACTGTATCCTGATACACTAATAGTAGATTATGAAAAAAAAATCTATTTGTTTAACAAAGAAAAAAAATTGGTAAGTTTTAGGTTACCACTTCTGTCAGCACACTTCCCTTAATAGACAGACTTTTTCAGAGATACTGCACTTACCACACAAGAAACTTTTCTAATGCCATTTACAGAAACATACTGAGCTTTCATATTCTCCAGCACTCTCCACTGACTCTCCAAGAAGACAGTCCGTGTGGGTATCTCACTGCTTCGCTCATCCAGCCTGCACATAGCAAGGAAAAAAGCACAAAGCTGGTTCACAAGAACCAACTGCAGTTCTAAGAAAAACCTCCAGATTCTAATGTCTAAGTTTCATCATATGCAACAGGCAGATAAGCCTCTCCAAGCATCATAATGCTGCTGTGATAGCCCAGAGCAGGAGGTCCAACTGTAGAGACACACCATGTCCCAACCAAGTTAAAAACATTACAGCACATGAGAAGGGAGTTGCAAAGCCTGATCTTCCCACAAGAAATAACTATAGCAGAATGTGGGTGGCTTTTCTTCAAAGCTCTCCTCTGCACAAAGTGGAGTTCCCAAACACAGTCCTGGACGTAGTGCCTCCCCTTACACAGAACTTCGGCCACCATGACCTTTCAAGTATGTATCACTACCCCACTCACAGGGACTGTATGAAGACACTCCCTACCTCTTACAGCAGCCAGGATTAGTTTGAACTTGCTCTTAATGTTTTCTGTTCATTCTTCAATACACAATATCTTTGTGGCATAAAAAAGTTATTTTACAGTTTAGCGTGGCTCTTTATTTTGAAATAAAAATGCATCTTGAGCAAACCACCAGAGAAGAATGGGAGAAAAGTAAAAGCAAGGGACACATAGCAACTAAAGGACTGGATTCACTGCTTGAACTGGCCTTTGGAGATGTGTTCACTTTCACCTGATGGTCTCCTCTACCTGCCAATACAGACAGCAGTACCAGTTCTGACGTTTTAAGGTTAGGCTGACAAGATTTGTAAGGGTGACTACCAGGGAAAGATCAAGAAATATCTGTGTATTCTTATTACAAGGCAGAGGTATATGAGCACATATGCTGAAAACATCCTAAATTGAAGTATTCTGACCAGGAAAGTTAGCATCTTCTAAAGAAAGAAAGTTTTCTGATTCTACAAGGTGTCTTTAGCTGATGTTTGAATCTTGTGACAGCCAGGTACAGATGTAGATCAGTATCAAAAAACCCAAAACCAACCTCCCAAAAACCACAAAACAAAGTATTTAGGAAGCTTCTATCTCCCCCATCATATTCTCCTGGTACAAAAAGAGAGTCTGTGTCTTTAAAATATTTACACACATGCATAGTATGAGTAACCGTACACAATTATGCTATTTGCTTAATTTGCTTTTCAGTTCTACATTTTCAGACTTGCTCAAGGTTTTTTGATACCTTTCCACAGAATCCCAAATGAATTTCACATCTTGGTCCTCATCCGTATATACTGAAGATAAAGGCAGCTGAGCCAAGACTCTCTCCTTCCCCTCTTGTTGCACACTCTCTTTCAGAACTACAGTTACAGTTTCATCATCATAGAAGTGAGCATCCAAACAACTGTAGCATCTATAGGAAAATAATTTAGAAAGCATCAAGTAATATAAGAGAATACAGAACTAGAATATTCTAAAGTTGCACAGCACTTGTGTTAAAAAGTATTCGGTATTTAACAAGGAGCTTTATTGTAAATAATAAAAGAGGTCAGTTGTGCAGCTATGATACTTGATAGCAGTCACCTGGTAGACTCCTCTATCATGCACGAAAAATGACTCTGAAGGGGAAAAAAAAAGCAACTCACAAAAATCCCTTAGTGGAAACTTTCACATTTCAGATGAAACATAAGAAACAGTAAACAAATACCAAAGAAAATTTAGAATACAGCTGAAGGTACTGAGGGCAAATCACATCTTGGCTGTTCTACATGAAAAGGAAGAGTTCACTCTATCACATGCCTTGTAAGATGGCTACATTCAGGCATACCAAGTCTTATCTTACTTAAAGAATATTAAAGAATATCACAGAGATAAACAATACTTGTTTTCCAGCTAGATTTGTTTCTTGCACATGCGTTAAAGCTTTAGTTTTCAACTGGAAAACTAAAATTTATTTGACCTTGCAATGAAGTGCAAAGTAAGATTCTCATGACTCTGCAGCTTCGTGCACCGGTGCCACTTCTCACACCCTCATTCACTCAGGCGAGTTAACTTCAAAGGTAACAATGCAAGGAAACCCCTTGGAACTATGGTCTTTAATTCAGCAATCTGCAAGAAAAATCAAATATACTGACCTGGAGTCTGAGCTCTCATTTATACTGTTGTTCAAGAAGTGCCCAAACTCTACTGCAAGAATCCCATTACTGACAGACCTAGAACAACAGAGTTAATTTTCTCAGTGACAAAAACCTTTCCCTTCACTGAGAATCCAAAATCTCTAATGGCAACTGTGGTACAAGTTGGTGTAAAAGCCTAAGCTTAGCACAATATATGGCTACATGCCAAAATTATGCGATTAGTGGATGGAAACCTTTTAAATTATTCTGCATCTCAGAAAAACATGACTAATGGAGTCAAATGGAAAACTACATCTGGCTTATGGGATGCAGTTCTTTGCTGAATTCCTTGCTCAATTGTCCTAGTCTGAGGCTCATTATGTTAGTTAATCCACAACAAAAGAGGTTAGATTGTTTTAGGTATCAATGAGGGAAGAATTAGAAGCCACCACAGGGCAGTAATTCTGTCATCAGCAGCTATTAAACTGGAAACACAAAAGATAATTTCACCATATGCTTTCCTTAGCAGTAAAAGTGCTTTACAAATTCCCACTCCATCACAGTCTCACCCAATTCCCTGTCTCTTCAAGTTAAATGACACATTATAAAAACCAGTATTTTACAGAGAGGAAGAGTTTTTGCTGTTTTTAAACCTAGCTTATTTCAGCCATCCCACTGATAGAATGCAGCTTGAACAGCTGTATCAGCACACCCATGCTGTGACAAATCACACTAAGGTACACAGAAACTCCTGAAGGTACACACATCCTCATCCCAAAAGAGATGCACTCTATTTGATGCACCTGTGAGTGCAGTCCCCATATTTCCAAAAGTATTAAATTACAGACTGCAAGACATTAATCAAAGAATATATTTACAGTAAGACAAAGCAACACTGGAAGCATGATTCTCTGTAATTTTTCAGAAGTTTGCACAGATAGGTAATTCTGTGAACAGCAGTCTAATGGAGTCTGATTTTTTCCTTATCCCAGAACCATCTTGGGTCTTGAGATCAGATTTTCTGAGTCTAATACTAAACAAACTTCTGCTGCAGTTTCCTGCTGCACTTCTTAATGTACTCATTTTATCTAGGATCCAAGAAAGATTGTATTTTTCATGCCATTTCTTATTTTCACAAATAGATTTAAATTGTAACTCCCTCTGTACAAATGTGGCAAAGCTCACACACCACTTTTTCCCTCTTTTTGTCTTACCTGGAAGTATCAGTATGTCTCCTCAAAATGTGTATTTTAGAAATTGAATTTTCTAACATAGTGAAGAGAACATAATGTAAATTAGATGTTTTGTCATTCCACCTGCAATGTGGGGAAGAAATGAAAATTTAGATCAAGTTTTAATAACAGGTAAACTACATGGAACAAGGAATAACATCATACTTACAGAAATGGTAATTTAAATAACTGAGGTGTGGAATCCTCACTGCAAAGGAAATACGAAACAGTTTATAAAATGCTACTCATGCTTGAGTTTTAGTTGCACATTTCTTTAGCTGCTTTTAGTAAAGAAATACCTTTGAGAAATTTTGTAGAGAGACATGCCGACTGCTTGATGCACTGACCTTCCAATCACATCCTAACAAATACAATAAAAACAGACCATAAAAAAATAGCAGTTACTCATAATTATACATGTTTTTAAGATAAAAAACCACAACCAACCAACAACCTCTGAGTACATCTGAAAGAAAACTCCACCCATATTTTTACTGGAATAAACATCCCTAATTCAAACATACTGTCACTTCATACACTTGTTTCATGTTTCTCCGTATTACACTAGTATTGCCAACTAACACAGTTATCTGGTATACAGCACATACACACAAATAATTAACATTAAAACCAGATCCCAAAATAGTGTGAACAGAATATGTTAAACAAAAAAAATCCCCCATTGTGCTTTCCCTGGCCAAAGGCTTGAGATATCCCCGCAGTGAAGTTGAACTACATCCAAGTTGTAGGCACTCAAAGGCAAAGATTAAAGCTTCAGGCCTTGCTAAACATGACTGCTACCCTCAGTTGACCACTATCCCTAAAAGAAAGTTATCATTTGTAAAAACTGAACTTACTGCTGGCTTTTGTAAACACTGATCGATGATCCCTTCCATTTGCCTTTTGACAAAATGCAGTGATTTCTCAGGATAATAGGGAAACAGAAGTGGGCTTTCTGTAAACAGACAAAGTTAATTTTAAAAATGCTTGTATCTCTACAAAAACATATTACACTGTTATTATCTCTAAAACCACATTTTCTAAAGATTATTTTCCAAACAAAAACGCTACCCTTTCCCCCCTTTTTATTGAATTAAATAGGCAGAAAAAGGCAACGTGGCAAATTCCATTATACGCAGCTTATGCTGTCAAGGTTTTAAAGTATTTGGTTTCTAAAATTAAACTAGAATAATTGTCACCATCTGCTCATTATAGTCTCTTACTTCTTTTTCACCACTGATTAACAAAATAGCTTCAGACTCCAGTGAAAAGAACAAGTTAGGACACTTCCCCCAGGTACAACCTAAGCATAACTATTATTTTCTTGAACTGGAATTAAGATATCCTATAATAGACCTCTTCTAGGATTCCTTCCAAGCCAACACTTCTGAGACTGGTAAAGAAAAGATGGGGAACTCCCAATATTCAAAAAATGGTAACTGACTGGGTAGGCAGCTACATAAACCCTGTGCAAAATAACAAGGCCCATTTATTTCATCCCACTTAGATGAAGACCAATGAGTAACACTACAGAAGCAACTCATAAGCATGAAAGAAGATAACTCTTCCACATTTGTTACATTCTACATATATCTTGCATTCATTTCTTTTTCATGAAAGCATGTTACCTTTAAGATGAGTACTGTCTTTAAGAAAGTTAAACCACTGGTTTCCCTCTGTATTAGGTGGTGATACAAGGTCATCATCTTCATCTTTCAAGTACTAGAAAAGAAACACACATTTTTAAGACTGCAATTTAAGAATAAGGAACATTATATTTCACCTTCACTATTGGCCCTAGAGAGTATACTAAACATTTCTTGTTAAATTAATATGCCATAGTCTTAAAACGAAATATTCCATCCCATCTAGAAACAATAGGAAAAATCAACTATTGTTTAAGATCATGGTGATAGTTCCCTAAGAAACTGATTTTTTGAACACAAATGTTTTGAAATGCAGTGATTAATGCCATATAGACAACAAACATACCAGTTTTACTGAAGCTGGCTTTTAGAGTTTTACTACTGCTGCGAAATGTTTTTGTCTTTTCCTAAAAATACAGCATGTGTAAAGTGAAACTACAAGGTTTTAAACCCTCACTTTCCTAATAATAAAGGGAAACAATTTACTCTCTTTTACCATTACTGGTATGTGCAATGCAGAGCAAAAGGGCCAGGGATGAAAAGTGGACACAGCTTTAAAAGCTTCTCTATCTAAGGATTTTCTCATTTATTCTTTTTGCATTTATTCCTAAGTTCTTTACCTGGCCAACTCTCTCCACATTGAAGTATTTTCCTTTACGATTGTAAAGTTCTGGTGCCTAAAAAAATATTGCAAACAATACTTAAACAAAAGATTATTCAAACAAAAGATAAAGAGAAGTAGTGAACAAAAAGACGATAAAATTATTTTATTCTACGATTTTTCTGGCTCAGATATTGTCAGCAAAAATACAGTCAAGTCATGTACTTTGAAAAGCAGTATCACTGACCTCATTGAAGTGCTCAGTAAGAAAATCAGCAACAAATGTGATATCCTTTTGAGTCATCTAAAAGGAAAAAATAAGCAAGAAAAGCAAAAGGTAAGAAATAGATTTCAATGAGCACAGAGCACGGATTCTATAGGCTGCACAAGCACAGCTCCCTCAGCCTGTACTCACAGGACAAATGTTCCAGCCTCCAACCTGCTTGGGAGTGCTCTGCTGAACTCATCCCAGACCATTCTTGTGCTGTACAGGATGGTGCCAAACTGGAGATGCAACCGCCAAGGGCGAAATAAGGAGAGTAACTCCTTCCCCTGACCTTCTGGCCATGCTCTCATTACTACAGCCCTGGTCACCCCTGCCCACCTTCGTCGGGGCACACTGCTGGCTCATGCCCAGCATGCACCCACTGATTCCCACATCATCTCAGCAGGGCTGACATCTTCACAGCCACATGGGTTCCAGTGGTGTACTCACAGGGGGTTAACCCACCCCACAACAGAACCTTGCATTTTGTCCTTCATAAACTGCAGGAGGTCCCTACCTGTCTATTCCTCCAGCCTATCTATTTCTGGAAGACACCGCTGCCCTCAAGTGAGAGCTGTGTGATGGTGGCTGCAAACTCGATGCAGGTATTATTATATTATTATGTTATTATATATTCCCTCTCCACTACTGAGGCATTGATAAAGACATTAAAATCTCACTCTGGTTAACTTCATCATTTAGGGCACAAAAAGAGCTGCTATACAGAGGCCTTGCATACCCAGCGTACTAAATACAGTGGTGTTAACAAAGAAAACAGAAAAACTAATTCATGCATGACAGCATATTAGTGAGAATGTGCAGGCATCAACCCTCTCAAACAAATGACACAGACACTATCCTTTAAGTTCTGGAACAAAAAGAAACTTTTAATTCTGCTCTCAAGATAAGCAGAATATAGAGGATATTGCCATTTATCAGAAAATGTTACTATTACCTTGTTCAGCTCTGGAAGCACATGATCTTCTGACATCCTCAACATGGCTGAGGGAAAAATTATATTCTTATTGCATTAATACTGTTTTCCTAATATTCTTAATTTTTCAAGTGTATGTAATAAGACACTGCTGTTAAAAAGGATTACTTCATTAGAACCTGCAAAAGAGCCTGGAATGAAGAACTACAAATCAAGACTGAAATAAAGTCTCTCTAGTCTCACTAGCTTACATTACAAATCTCGAAGAATTTTTATCTTTAATCTTTTCCAACTACATTCTACCCTGTATGAAACAAAACTATTATGAAAAGAGCTTGTAAGAATTTTTTCACATCCATACTAAGAGTACTAAAAAGGATATACGTAAAATACATTAAAACTGTCATGCTCAGAAAAACGGTTTTAAGATAATTGCATAGGATTAATTTTAAGTCTGCAAGGCTTGGATAAAGTTCTCTGTTTAGTTTGAAACCAATGGACATTGAACATAACATTATAATGGAGAATTTTCATAGTTCTGCTTTCTGCAATTTTTAAAATTAGAACTATTATATTCCTGCTAGTAAGTGCTAACACTGCATATCTGGCGCTTTTATATACCTGGTAATACCACTTAGTTTTTGTGAAGTAGTTCTAAAAAGATAAAATAGAATTTAGAAACTTACTCATAAATATACATTATAAAAATCTTTATAAAAACAAGCAGGCTAAAATGCTTGTGTGCTTCACTTCCCTCTAACATTTTCTCTGCAGCTACCCGGACATAACTGAAGGTGGCTACTAAGAGCATGTGGACATTCAGAGACTGTTTACATCTGTGCAGAACCTTACAAGTAACTAGGCCGTCACAGGAGAAAACAGCAAGTAACAGAGTAAAAGAGAATTAGGCTATACTTCAAATTTGGTGTAGAATAAAAAAAGTCCTTTATTTTTCTCCAAATCAAGACCAGCAAATTGTTCATGAAGCAGAAAACAGTTTGGAGCAGCATCACAGGTCAAGTATATACAATACCCACTCTACACATACTAAATTAAATTGAAAAGTACCGAATTTATAATCTGTGCTTAATATTATAATTACTCTTGCCTCATCAACTATATCCCTTTACAGTCCAGAAATTTTCTGTGCTAGAAAATAATAGATGGTTATTACTAAGACTGGCCTAGTTACTTGCCTGCATTTCAACGGTTACAATATAAAACAGATATTGGATGATTAGTATGTGACCAATCTTACCAACGTAGAGCCATCGAAAAAATGCCTTGAAGTTTTTCATACTACTGTCAATCACTCTAAACAAGAAACGAGAAAAGAATTACAAAATCTGACTGTCACAAGCTGCTCCAGGCTTAGGTCCCATCTTTATCACAAAAAGGCCTGCAAGCACTGTTAGTTTTTTTCAAAATGCCCAATGAAACATTTCAAGTAAGACTATTCTTGTGGTATGAGTCTGACATGCAGTGAGACAAGATGAAAGCTCACCACCAACAGAGGAATCTTACTCTCCCAACCTCCTCTATTCCTAGCCCATCAATCTCCTCCAAGACTGAATAGGAATGTTTTTTTAAACTCTTCAGACTTTACTCTGTATACTTACTGAAGCAGCTCATTTGCCTTCAGGATGAAAGAACCAACAGCTGTAATAGCCTCTGTAAAAAAAGCTCACCATTATTATTAAGCTTTCAAAAGTGAAATCACAGCTAGTAAGTAATACAAACACTACTGTACCGTCAATTCCAGATGCATCTAATCCCAGAGACTCATATTTTTGTTTCCATAAAGCCATTCCTTTCAATTCACTCAAGTGGTATAAAAGTGCCTCAGAGCCACTAGGAAGGCAGAGGAAAGAAGTATAATTTTTTTATTCACCCTCTGGAAATTCAGTGCTCTGTTGCATGCTACGTTTTTATCATTTAATGCACAAAGTGCAAAGCTTTATGAGGTCATCTGACATAAACAAGAGGCAAGGTATTAATTCAGAGAAAAGTAGATACGATCCCAATAAAGTTAGTGTGAATATTTTGCATAGATCCTATAAAACACACCAGCCAGCAATTTACAGGTGATGAGTCATGGAGATTGTTCAAAATACTTCACTAGTTCTCTACTATGCAGAAGTAAAATAATACATTTTGCCATGATCACAGTCTGTACCAGCACACCTACAGAGAAAGCACCACCAAGACAGCATATTATCTTTTAGCAAAGCATATAATATGCCACTTAATCTATAATTCATTGGAAATTCTGTACTTACCTCTGCAAATGACTTATAACCAACTTTTGTATACTGGAATAGGAAGACTCTATGGACTGACCAAGTTTTTTTAAACCCTGTTAACAAAGAAATACAATCATATAGTAATGTTCTGTTAACATAAAAATGATCAAAAGATATTGAAATAGATCCATTTAGTATGTTTAAAAAAAGTTTAACATACCTTTACTGTCAGTTGGTTCATTAGTAATGCCTGAAGTTCCAGACTGAAGAAGGTGGGGAGAGAACCGAATAGGCATTTAATTTTGTGTTTCAACATCAAGTGCTAAGGCATACACAGATAAAACAACAGTAGCTACCTTGCTTTGCCCCATAACAACAGCTGCATAAACTCATCCTGAACAGAAGTGGTTGTATTCTTTTCCTGTCAGTCAAAATGATTGAAATAAGATTGGTGAAGAGATTAAATCCAGGCTACCAAACTATCTCACAAACACTCCATATAAAGTATTTCAAAGAACTCACCCATACCTTTGAATGTTGAAATCAGACTACTGATCACTGAAAATTTTCTGATCACTGAAATTTTTCTAGCATTTCAAGTTATTTTCAACAGCATTACCCAGTAAAAATTCTAAGCAGTTTGCCATCACCAAGAATCTATTTTTAAAAATAAATAAATTATATGATTCATTAACTTCTGGCCATGGTCAACAAACACAAAATTTAAGCTAATCCAATAGCATCTTAAACATGGATAATTATATGTGCTCTATTGAACAAGGCTGTAAGTGTTGTTACTGAACATTTACAGTAATCAGTTTATCAATGGCTTAAGTACAAAGAGCACTACCTTAAATAGAAAGCAACTGATTAACAGTTGGGCAAGATGAAAGCTATGAATTTTTAAAAATTCAGAATAAATAAAAGTATCACAATACAAATATGCTTGACTGTACACAGGTACCTTCAGCATCAGAGCACTTGACACACAACAACTTCCAGGCTGTCTCTGAACTTAAGAGACTGTTATCTGGAGGCACCATGCTTAAACATTAAGATATGCAGTAGACTAACAAGAACAACAGAACTACTGCAAAAAGTGTTTTTCCAAAAGGATGGTTAATCCTACAGTACCTGTACAAATTTTGTTAGTCGTGAGTCCATCTGCATCAGTATTTCTTCCCATGCCTCACACATGCATGTCAGTGACAGCTTTATATACTGTAATACAGAAACTGGTATTATTTCCTTTCTCCCCTTCAAAAACACATTGAAAAAATGGATGTTACAATATAAAGGGAAGATATACTGTAGATCTAATATAAAATTTATTATCAAATTCCGAGTTGGAGCTCTACCTTTACTTAAAATCAACTCAAGCTTACTATTAGAAAACATTTCTTTCACTTGCCAAAAGTGCAGAATGCCAAAGCTTGCAGAACCACGAGACTAAAAGGATGGTGTAACACAACTGTACCTGTAACAGAGTTGAAATGTGAGTAAACTTCCGGGCCATTCGAGTTACCTCAGGTAAGTAACTTGATAACAGACTAGTGTCCAACTATAACAAATGAAAAAAGCAACAGTTAACAGATGATTTGTCTTTTAACAATATATAGATTACAGAAATAAAGGACTTGAAGAACCCACATAAATTCTTTTAGTTCTCAATTCCTTAAGTTTGATTTTATGAGGAAAATACATTTAATTTAAAGAAGCAATACTATTTTTAATATTATCTATATAATACTATTTTTATATTATCTATAAAAACCCCTGGTAAGGTTCCACATTTTGGAGCTCTAATAGTAATAGTTTGAAGGATGACTGTTCTGGATAGATAGGATAATCAAAAGCATTGCTGTTATGCCTTTGTGTGTAGAATGCAGAAAATCTGAATAATTGTAACTGTAGTTGAATAAATTCATGTTATTCTAAAAGTAGTATCTTAAAAGAATGACTCAGATCACCACTGTCAGTCTCATCAAAGAAACTGCATGTTAACATCATAAATTCAAAAGCTGAACTGGAGTTAATTTCAGAATGGCTGAAACTTGTAGTTTTGTTTTTCTGCAAATAATGAGAAAGCCATAAAGCTACAAGAATGTAATTTTAAAAGCAGTTTTACTTTTAAAAAACATTTGAAAATTAGTTTACTTGCCTGAAAATACGTTATCTCTGCTTCACTGTCTGAAGAGCTCTGTATCTCTGTAATAACTGACAGTGATTTCAAATCACTAGACAAACATAGTCCACGACAAGAACCTGCCACCTGAAGGATTCCAGCTTACAAGTTAATAAAATATTTCATTTCCTCTAAGACATATTTACTGCTCAACACACTGACATGCAAAGAAGACTGTGTTCAATGATATGTAAAAATGAAATGTAATTTTCAGCTACTGCTCAGGAATAAACTCTTTCTTTTTATTGTGTATTAACAGTGAACTTTGAAACAAGATGTTAAATTTCCCAGTTACAATGTCTTTCCATCAATAACCAACAACTCAATCAATTAGTTTCTTTAAATTCAGCAGCCCAGTTTCACTTATGTGCAAGTGTATTTTCACTCAATTCAGCTGTAGTTTGGTACTCTATGAAGAAAAAATATGGAAAGGAACCAAACGTACCCCATTTACTGTAGCAATCTTGAACATTCCATAAGCATATATCTCAATAAATCCCGAGCTGCCACCAAGGACAAGAGCATTAAGTCTATAAAAATAGAAGAATGTGTTAATAAACATACTGAAAAAAATCAGGATCCACACAGATGTAATTCTTAATACTTAAATTCCATCCCTTTAATAATGTTCCTCTGAAGAATCACTGAACAAAAGGAAACACTGCATTAACCTTCCATGATTTAAGAAATTCAAAAACAAACTAACAAATTAGCTTGGATTTTATTGATAAAATCTGCCCCTAACATTTATATTAAGAGTATCAATTACTACATTAACTGAGAGAATAGGGGAAAAATAACACAGTTTAGTCACAGAGTCCTTTTTCACTAAAAGTAACAAGTTGCTAGCACTCTTCCCCTTACAAATGCAGGCTGCAAAGCATTATTAGAAAGCTACTTTGAATTACCCTGATTATGTGCAGAGTGAGTTTGTCACACTCACACAGTGGCACCCCTCAGCAACTCAAAGGCAATGAACACTTGAAACGGATGCAGCAGCAATAACAGCCACAGAAGTAACAACAGCATCAGAAACAGCAACCCAGTTCTAAGAATAGGCTGGGACAGACAGGTCTATGTTTTGTTCACTTATTAACACATATGTGCTACACTGGCTTGGGAAAAAGCCTACAAATACAAGAAAATTACCCACAACTTCTGCCTGTTACATATCTAAATAAATATACGTTGAAGCAGAATTTTTCTGTTAAAGCCAAGACAGAACTTATGAAAACTGTATTTTAAAAACTTTTGGTTTGATTAAGTGAGTGGATGAAGGGAGCAGAGAGAATTCACAAAGCTCCTACACCACAGACAGCTCACCCTCTCCCAAGCAAGGAAATCCCACTGTAAGAAGAGCTATCACATTTTAAAAAGGAGTAACTCATGACAGACAGAGATGCAGATTTGAATTAAGGAGGGTGGTTCTGAGAGGTGAGACTGTAAGGAAAAGTAAAATGGAAAAAACAAGGCACAGACAAAGTGCCCTCCTCAAAAAAGCAGCACATGGCACTGCACAAAGCCAGTCTCAGTCTGCTAACACTTAGACCAGCCACCCTTTATGTGTTTCCTAATAATAGATGTTTATTTTAAAGTAACACTGGTACAAGTAGTTTCAGAGCTACTTTTAAGTTTAAATTTATCACACTCATCCAAACCCCCAGGAATTCTCTGTATAGAACAAGCATTCACAAATGTCTCCAAGACCAGGTTAAGTAACACATCAATCAGCCTTCAAATGCACCCCAAGGAATCTGCTAGGAAAAAGAAGATACAACACCAACAGCAGCTGGTGATAAAGCGCCTTATAATCCCTCTAAACTAAGGGGAAAAGGTGACTGATGGAAACTTTAATATAGGCTTTGAACTTTATTTTGTACATAAAAAAGACATTCCATATAATTTCTCTGAGACTTTAAAAACAATTACGAATAACTCAACAGTGAACTCAATTATCCATTAGTTTATATCTTTAAAAAAGCAACCAAACAAAAAATCTCAACAAACAACCCACAGCCAGAATTTACCTGACATCACCCAGAAGCTTCATAATCTCATCTGACTTTTCTTCACTGAAAATACAAAACATGTGATTAGGGCTTATGTACTTTGTCTCAATACCAAAAAATAAAATAAAATGAAAAAACAGAGAGCTATAACGTGACAATTTCTTACCTGAAAATTTTCGCAGTGGTACTGTAGCTGAAAACAAAATAATTTCTGTCAGTAACAATGATCGGATATCTGCAGAGCACTGAAGATGAATAACTGAAATAACAAATGACGAATGGTATTTCCTCAAGCTTACTAGTGTAACACTTACTTTTTTGGTAGTGCTGGTAATTTAGGCAAAAGGAGGTTTGATTCATCTTCAGCATTGTAAAAGGAAGTGAGAACACTGAAAAAGATGTAATACTGTCTTTATTACCCGAGCCGTAAAAATGAGAAGAGACTTTCTTTCCAACTCCAGAGTTAAGAGTACATATTCAATGCATTATATATATCAACATTACAAATATCAGAGGATAGTCCTTTATATGACCTTTAATAATTCATCAAGTGATCAAATTAACAAAAGAACTGAGAATCTTTTTTTTATTTCCAGTGAATAAAGTTTTTATCTGGCGGCTCAGAGGCTTGTCACCAAATCCTTCATTACCTGTAGCACAGTTACTGCCAGAGGCTTTCTGTTTAAACTTTCTCCAAACCTGCAGTACAACCTACTCACACCCCAAAACAGCTAAAGACACATTGCAGTGAGAGGAAGATCAAAGCACAATACTTAATATCACATCTTAGATATGTCAGAAGGATGAGATTCCCCAGAAGCTAAACCTGTCTCCAGCAAGGGAAGAATGTTAGCATGGTTTAAGACACAGCTATTTTTTTGCTATTTGAAGACTGATGCTTATTGGAGGTGAGGGGGGGAAATCCTCAAGTCAGGAGCTTACGCCACCTGCCTCCTTTAAATAATATTTTATTTAACCGTGTTCTTGCGCTGCCACAAGGTACATATCAGAGGTTTCTTTAAGACAACAGAAAAAGGGACCATGATGTCCTCCAGGTCACAAGTGCTGCTAAGAATTGTTCAAGTACACAGAATTCATGGTCACTAGGGATAACCTGACTTCCTGAACAAAAGTGCCAATGGAATTGGATGTAACACCCAAGACAAAGCATCAAAGATGTAAACACCAAAATAAAGATCTTGACAACACAGAAGAAAGATTTAAATATAATACTTACTTCTGACTAACAAAATAGATGAACATAACATTATTACAATTAGCTTAATAAATTGATTGATATTGAAGCAAACTGGATCAGAAGACAGGCTGTACATGCTAACACTAGATTAAGCAGCTCTTAAGAAGAAGCACATGATTATGCTGAAATTTAATGTATTTCCCAAAGAGCCACAAGACTAAGGTATGAGCACTAAAAATAAGCATATAGAAAGTGTCTATACAAAAAAAAGAAAATTTTAGCCAAGTGGTGAAAAACCCCACAGCTGTGGAATACTGTATTACTATATGTGACAGCTTGTAACATTGCAAGTATAAATTATGAGTAAGGTGGCATTACACAGCCCTTGATTTACTTCTTTCCAGACTCACCTGTTTTCCTCAGTTACTTCCATCCAGTGCATGTATGTAATGGATAATTCCACAGAGAAGGAGTGCAAGCTTTCAGGTTTTTCTACATCACACAGAATAATCCGCTTGGTATCAGCAAGGCCAAAAGCCAAAACTAGAGAAAGACAAGTAAAATGTATAAATAACCGAGGTGAAAAACCCTGTATCTCACACTGACCTAGAATTGAACGTGCTTCTAACACTTCTAACTATAGTTCTGATAAAGTAGAGGCTTCCAATTTTGCAAACTTGAGTCCAATGTTATACATAACATTGTCCACCAGAAAGGTTTGGTGGAAAAAAAATAAATTAGAAGTTGCTGAGTGACTTTTGCATCACTTTCTTCCTAACTTTCTTCATCCATAATAGCAAATAGCAGGCAGAGGTTTCTGTATTTACTTCCTTATAATCACAGGTAATCAGCTTAGAAGTTTCTTAAACTCTTCTGATGCCATCATAAAAAAAATATAGGTAATTTTTATCCACATATCATGGAAGAAGATGGTTCCCATTCTCCCACCTACAGTGAACCAAAAATTAACTGATTTCTGGCATAAGGTTATTAAGCTACTAATTTCGACATTATTTCTATTAATAAAGAAAAGGCTTTTGTTTTCTTCTCTGGTCTATAATTAGAGCAATTTTAGCCTACAAAGTTTTGCCTATGCTAAGTAAGCTAAGCTCTACAATCAATCCTGATCAGACAGCTTCTTTCTCTCCCAATAAACTTAAAATATCCTTAGTTAGGATATGAAAATATCCAAAACATCCAAAATATGCTTAGTTAGGAGGTTGAAATTTTGCTATACCCTGAAAAGCAGCATTTGGGACATAAAACTGGATTACAAATCTTTCCTGCAATTGCATTCAACTGCGTTAATCTCTCTGTTACTACGAATGAACCGACGTAAAATAAAGCCACCCTTCCCTTCAAACACAGTTCACTTGAAAATTTCCTTCACAGACGAGAGATATCATCATTCATGATTTCCCATGGAGTTTTATCACACCATATCGCCTCATACACTTGACATTACTTTTGCCATCTGGTCTCCAAGCAAGAGCAGTCACTTCTTTTCCTGTATTTTCATTTGGAGGCAAACTCCACACACGTTGAAAGTTTGCAAGCCGATGAAGTAAAACCTACAAAGCAAATGCATTAAAGACAAACTTAAACCACATTCTTCCGTTAATAGAAGTTTGTAAATCAGTTCAAGCTGCACGGAGTTTTTTACCAGTTTTTAAACCATGTGTCTTAAACACAACCTACTCCTCTAGCAAATGATTCACTCCTATGTTCTTTTAGAGGACCACACAGTTTTCAGCAGTACAGACAAATAAGCTGAGCCTTGCATAAGGATACAAGCTCCTAATCAACAGGGGGTACCCATCACCTCTCTAGCAGACAGCCCGAAAGCACAAGTCTTGTCTTCATGCATGATCACATATTGCAGTTCCGGGGGAAAAAGTAGATTTAAAAGTATATTTAATTTAAATAGGAACTTCCATGCACTTTAAAATCCCACAAACAAGCAGCGAGCGCATCATACGTGAAATTGTTCGGGAATTAAAATGCAAAAAACAAAGGAGCAGTTTAGTTAAGACGCTTGATTTAAAAAACTGCTACCCCTAAATGCCTGGCTAGGCTTATGAGAAACATGCCCCAAGTAACAACAAACGCATCAGGGCCTGCAGGAAGAGGCAGCGCCCGTCCCCCCCGTGCTCCTTCCCCGGCGCCCGCACTCACCTCCCCCGCTCGGTTGGCCAGGGCGATGAGGTCCCGTTTGGGAGACCAGGACATGAACACCACCTCCTGCGGCAGCTGCTTCTCGCCCACCTGCCTGAAGGCGGGCATGGCTGCGGGGCTGCCGCCGGCTCTCGGCCCCGCCGGNCGGGTCAGGCTCTTCCCCCTCCGCTCATTTACTATTTAGTGCTAGCAAATAAAGTACTTCGGTTTTTTTAAAGCCCCTTTTCCATTTGGAGAGATTTTTTTAAAAAATCACACGCCATCCTGTGACACCACTGTAACCACCAGAGACTGAATGCCTAAAACTCGTGCCTTCCCACCCCCTACCCTCACTTCCTCCCTTGTCCCCCGTCCTCCAATACCAACATAAAATCAGAGCATCCGCCAGTACCTCACGTCTCAGCAGAAAACCCCTTAACGTCCAACGCCCACCAAAGGAGGCAAATAGCTAATCCTACGTACAAAATTATCACATTATACAAATACATGGTAAGGGCTGTGGTAGTTCACTTAGCTGTTTTGGGGTTGGGGTTTTTTTTGGTACCAATAACGATATATAATAAAGGAACTGTCACTTAATTCAATCAGGTTTTATTATGGACGTTAGCACTTACATTTTTAGGAAATAGAACAAAAGACTGACAATAAAAAAATAAATTAGTAACTATGTAGCAGCAAGAAAAGTCATGTCTTTTTTTTCTTATTCTTTACTTTCCTCTTGGAGAATATGGCATGTTTCATAGCTAATCTTTTACAGATCACCATTTTTACTCTCTTTCGAGTTTTCTGCCTTTTCTTTTTGTCAGGCCTGTAAAGCAAAAAAAGGAACATGGAGATTAGAATAAAATGAGGAACACACTTCTCTGTACAAATACATTTCCTAGTATTTTAAACAAGTATCTGGATTTTGTGGCAGTATGTGAAGTACTGTCACAAAAAGTACAAGGAACATTCCATCTCAAAATGTTATGATCTTTCAACTTCACAAAACTGTCCACTTTATTGCCATTACACATTCATTTTATGTATTTATTCAGCATTTAAATTTACACAGATAATGAAAACAACAAACTCACCAAATACAAAAAAGCACACAGAGTTTCATGCTGAATATAGAATGAATGAATATATGATAAATAGAAAGACTTAGAAGAAAGTACATGAAGTTTAACACCATTAGGAAGCATCCTGCAATTAGTATAGGACCTAAATACAACTAGCAAGTGGATTGTTTTCTGTCTCCAACAAAAGATGTCATAATGCAAAACGCTGAATAATTATAACAAAAGATACAAAATTTCTATTAGAAAAAGAAATCTAAGTTATCTTCTGCAATGAATCAGCAAAAGAACTAACTGATGGCCTGAAAGTACTAAAACCATTCTAGTACAAGTGACAGAACAGTATCTTCCTTAACAGAAAAAAGAGATGAGGTTTCATGACATTCTTTTGGCATCCTTTTTAATTTCTTAGCAAATGAAAAAGAAACATTAAGAGATGGAATTCTTATGAGAGATATATAAATGAAGCATTGCTACCTTTTGTGTCTAATACTCCCTAAGCAAAACGTGCTTTAGTATCAGTAGGCCATGAAGCAATACACCTCTACCCATCTGCCATCCAGCAGGCACCCGGTGAGTCTCTGGGTACTGATCCAAGAGGTAATTTGGTCTGAGTCTCACTGGGGAACATAGATACAGCATTTGGGAGGGAAAATCTGCCTTCCACTGCTACAGCATTCAAGTCTAGAATCACAGAAAAACCCCATTACTCTGGAGAGGAATTTATAAAAGTGCAATCAATTATCCTGAACTGGAAAGACTGATCCATCTGCTGGATCATCTCTTAGCAAATCCCCTTTCCTCTTTTCAGTCAGTTCCATGTGAAGACAGCCACACACCATTTACTTGGCTCTCTGATGCATACAGGTATGTTACAGCGTTGTTGTGTATGCAACAAAAGGACAATCACGGAAGAATAAAAGTACTCAATGTGATCCTCATTAATGGTGGAGATTTAGATCATACTACAAAAAGCACCTGAAATACTAGAAACAAAGCAAAAGAGACAGGAAGCAATAAAACCATTATAGTGACTCTTTTTCTCTGCCCTTTCATGAGGAATTCAAATAGAAGTGTTCCATTACTTCAATTCTCGGTCACCTTGACAGAGCTCCATGCACCAGTCACCAAGGTTGCACTCCAAATAAATCAGTTTTGAAAGAAAACCCATAGACAGGGAATTGGGAGCCCCAGTGAGTGACCTGCCTTTTATCATACCCTCCCTTCAGTATATAGTCCCCAGCAATGCAGCAAGTGGGGAATAGTGAAAGCTGACATCAGCACCCAAGGCCAAAAAATCATCTTTTTCTGAATTGATTCCATGGCATAAGACCTCATCTCATCTGCATGCTGTATTTCACTGCATTAATGCATTATCACACTTACTGACAAGCTGTTCTGGCGTGGGAGAGACTGGGACAGGCACTGCGCTTGTGACCTGCCTTGCCACAAACGAAACAGCCAGCATCACTCTTCTCACAGCTGTGCTTTTGAAGAGTGCAGCAGTTGCAATTGTTACAGTGAAACCAAGCTGCAAAATATATGACACGATTTATGATCTTGGAAAAGTGTAAAACTAACATTCTGAAAATAGGCTTTAAATACAGGCCACATTACCAGGTTTCTAATTCTGGATTTGCTTTTTAGAAATGGATGTAGCCACTTTCCAGTCCCTTATCACATTATTAGATATACTGTGCAATTATGTGTGAATTATTTTGCCATTGGAACTTTTATCCTGTGTGTCATCTTCAAAAGAAAAATAGTGCAGATGTTACAAGGTACTTACAGGTTTTGATTTTTGTACCAGTTACAAAAATCACTGCTTCAGCTGTTTATACAGAGGTATAAATTTATGCAGGAAGCATAATTTTATCATGATCTCTCAAACATTTTAGTAACTGCCTACTTGTTTATGAAATTTGAAGCTTACAAAATTAGGAAACACTTGTATGACAAATGGAAGTATTTCTGTTTTGCCATGATAAATATAAAAGAGATTTAGTGTGCCTCGACAAAAATTTATTACATTTCCACACAGTGCAAGTACACCTAAACTAAAGAATAGCAACTTGCGTGAAATTGAGACTTTTTGTTTATTCTGTGTCTTCTGAATTACCACATTTTACTTTTTCACAGAATATTTACTCTTCTGGTTTGGAATCAGCACACTTTCATTCAGAAAATATTTTTCTGTACTTACAGGGTTTTACGCATTTTTTGCAAAGAACACAATGCTTCCATCGTCTGCCATCCTACAAAAGGCAAACAAATGATTTTGTTTATTGAACCCCCCCACTGATTCTATCTTGAAACAGAACTACCCATGTATGTTCCCCACAGTTTACAGGAACGACTCCTCTGTAGGAAGGACTAACTCAGAAACAACAGCCCTGAGAATCTGTGAAAACCACAGATGAAATTTTGAAATTAGCAAGTTCTACAGCTTCAAAGCATAAGAAAAAAATGCATGTGTCAACAGACCACAGCTGGGTAAGTTCTGGTCTAAGCGGCAAGCAGCAAACTTGTCCTGTCCTCTTTCCAACACAATGGCATTAGGGAAAGAAATTAATTCCCAGTGGGTTATGGAAGATGTACTGTGAAGGTAATCATAAGTCTATGAAACTCAGCTGCAGTGGGTTTCCTACGGAACTCGGTATCAGAACAGGCTTTTACCAAAGCAAGTATGACAGAGGTTGTTATCTGACTACTGCTAAAATTTCCATTCAGCAAGAAGTGGAAATACTTACTTTTGATGTACATGAATTGCATATCTCACAGTGCTGGTTACCAGAACTAACGTATCGCTGACACACAGTGCAAAATCTGGGGATAAAGATGTACTGCTCCACTATTTGCACACAAAACAATTCATTTTATACAACCTTAACAACCAATATAAGGACTGCAAAATCACTTTGTTGAATTAAAAAATATATCTTTGCTGCATAAATGACCACTTAGGCCATTTACACACAGTACATCCACATAGTAAAATTCAGGTCAAATTATCAACAGTATCAGTAGCAAATGAAACTAAATTCCTCTCTCCTTGATGCTTCTCTTACAAGTTCATTTTTTTACTACTGTGTTAACAACTGATTATCAGACATAGGTGTAAATTTCTTACAGCTGTAGACAGTATTTCATACAGACAAAATAATGAATCTCATCATTCCACACTGGAAAATTTAAATGTCTCTTTAGATACTTCAGCTCTCCTACACATTGTTTATATAATATGCAACTTTAGAATGAGACAGAAAAATGCACTCTTAAGCCTGGCATCCAAGTTAGGCAAAACACTAGTGAACAGCATCATCCCAAACTCCTTTGGAGACTTTATGCCCTAATTAAGAACAAAGACACTCAAGTTACCTGAGCATTAATACATCTTACCTGTATCCCTCTTCTTCAGGAAGCACAATCACACTTGGGGTAAGGTTCGTGAAAATACGGACAGGAGACTGTCTACGCCCTGTCTTGCCATGTTTATACAGTGCATGATTGTCATAGTCTACCTAGAAAAATAAAACCATAGAAAAGAGTCTTAAACTGAATGCTAAGCACCGGCAGAGCTATTTACATATTTATTATCTTTATAAGTGCCTTATGAAAAGTTCCTGTTTATATAAAAGACTAACTCCAGATCACATTACAAATTCTACATCAAGTTTTTTGCCTCATTTACTTGTGAATTTGTGCAAACATTGTATTATACTACACTCACAATACTTCAATAATCATATTGCACTTACTCCTTTTTGCTCATTTACATGGAATACAAAAGATAACACTGGAGCTGTTCACATGAGTAACCTGCTAAAAAAAAGGATCTATACAGCTTGCTTTGTCACTACAAGAAATGACATCTTAACCCATCTCAGAATAATTGCAAAGTTGCAAATTCTATTAGACTGCTTTTTCCAGCACTGCCTTCAGAGACTTGTCACAAAAACTCTCAGCTCTGAATGCTGGCAGGAATGCAGGGTCTAGCCTAGCATGAGTTTTCCCTTTTCTTCAACAATTTTCATTCTACAAGACACAAATACATTGTTCAGAACATCAATGTCAAAATTCACGCAGAGTTGTTATATGAAAAAATAAACCTTTGGCATCATGAATACCCATGACTGAGCCCTCAAAACACACTGAAGTCCCTGTGCTGAAACTATGCACAGAATGGATACAATATTGAAGAAGATTATGCCAGTTTATCATTTTATCACTGACAAGTTCACTTATTAAGTAATTCCAAACATTTCCATCATTGTAACTGTACTGTGATCCCAGCAGTTTTGGAAATGAAAGACTTTAATTTTTTAATATTTATGTATTTTTTTTTCCTAGGGCTGGGCACTACCCACTGACATTTCCACACCTGCAGAAAACTAAATACTCTTCATCAAGTTACCTCTCACCTCTGCAACACTCACCTATCAGAATTAGCGCAGATTTTGTTATACTGAAAGCCTGGTGGAAGAAATGAGTTCATGGATAAATGACAGATGAGTCAAAGATACATAGGCAGGAAGATGATCAAACTACCACAGATATGACTAACAGAAATACAGAATTCAGGCTTCACATGAGCGAGGCCCAGCCACAGAGAAGCACTGCCATTGCACCTGCTTTCACTCATATTCCTCTTCACATCACACACAGCTGGTATTTAGCAGATTCATTGGGTTCAGCCATACCTGGTAATCCATCATACTGAAGCTTGGGAAAAAGCCAAGAATGCGAGACTCAAAGAAGTATGGAAATATCCAGAACACGGGCATCTCTTTGTTGTCATGATCTAGTAATGAAAAGACTTTGGTGTACATAGGAGAAAAACACAGTACATGCAGCATGAGAAATTTACAGTGAACATTTCAAATACATCAACATGGATATGTTCATTATGTTGGGCAGAAGAATAAGTTCTCTTAGGCATATTTTACATGTGGAGATGTAAGTGCCATGTAACTAAACTCCGGACATCCACTTAGGTTGCTAAGAAACAGTATCGGTTTGAAAGCTTATTTTTCTTTACCTTTAAAGTCCATTTTAATTGCAAAGTAGATTTGGAAAAAAAAAATGGGAAAAGCTTATAAGACAGATTTTGAGGATTAGGCATTACTGAACTAAAAATATCAGGAGAATAAATTAGATATATGGTAGTTCATCTTTAGAAATTATAACATGGGTGTGCTGACATTCACCCGAGTAACAAGAATCACAGACTTATAAATAGGTACTTTCTCCTTCAAGTGATGTTAGAGCACAAGCCACCCATCTGGCTGTAGCACATACCCTCTTTTTCTGTTTTCTTCCACATTGCCATCAGTTTTTTAAAACTAGAAGCCAGTGCTTCTACTAGACCTCCAAAAGGGGGATCAGTTACCATAATGACTCTTTCACCATTCTCTTCATACAAGAATTTCCTGCAAGTTTCATGTGCAGCCTGTAAAAAACAGATTAATTTCCAGAAATAATGATTCAAACTATAAACATATTGTCTCTGGCAATAAAACAATCACTGTACAAGTTTCAACTTTGAAGATGGAACTTTTTTCTCTTCTTGGGGAGGTGTATTTCCTCCTGAGTAGCAATAAAAAATAAAATAAAAAATAAAAACCCACAAAAAATGCACCTAGATCTGAAGGACTGAAAACAAGTGCCCTGTTCAGCTAACATATAAAAACATTACTGAAAATCAAAGAATGAGACTGCCTCCTTTTCACTAGTTCTCTTCCACTCAATTTGAAGTTGACTATTAAATTTATGCTAATGTTGCTTACACACTTTAATTGCTGGTTTTATTAAAATGTCCTTAATTAATTCATGTTTTCCCATGATGTTTTCTACTAGACTAGCCATGATTTTCTTACAAAATTCTGCATCAACAACATGCACTTTTTACCAAAGCATTCAATAAATACTTGGCCTTACCTCTCCGCCAAAAAAATGATGATTGAACATGTTATAGTGGCAGAATTCATCCTCTGTGTAAAATTGTGAATACCTGTAAAGTAAGTTTTGATAGTAGTAGAAAAATATAAATAACTTTTTGTCTATCCTAAGGGATATTTAGAGTGAAAACAGGCCTCAAGAAAAACATTATCTTTGGGTTCTGATTACTGATAACATACACCAATACTGAGAAATTATTAAGTATACTTACTTTTCTCATCAACTGGATGTCATTTGTGTATGTGTACAGGAACAGAGATGCAGAGACAAGAAAGGGAAAACAACCACCAATTTATCTCTTAAGGCAGTAAGAATACACATCTTTGTATATGTTTTTCAGATACACAAATATTTGTTAAAACCCACCTGAAATCAATATCTAGCAGAAGGCTTCTAACACTGAATTCTTCTTCTTGTGATGCTTTTGACTGGATCATTTCATGAAGCCTGAAGAAAAATTGAAACAAAAAAAATTAACACGTAATCATCGACTTCAGAAATGATCTTGCAAGACAAGAATGCCTGGTACTTTACTAAACATGAACCAAACAGATAGAGAAAACTTGGGTGATTCCATTTGGCCTGCACTCAAAAAATAGGTCAGTCTTAAAAGATAAGAAGACAGAGCTCGAGATCACCTCACACAAAAAACCCATAAGGTAAGAAACCCGATGTCCCTTCCATAAGTACCAAAGAGATCTGAAGTGTGTATGTGTGTTATTTGCAGTGCTGCCACAGTCTTCTCTGGTATAAATCCAAAGCTAGACCCCACTAGATGTTTGGATAATCCCAACCAATTAAAGCATAGTGAACCTTTTATTATGGGAAAATCATTAATTATGTAATCATTAGTAAGCTGTACAGTTTTGAGAGAGAAATATTACTTGAAAGTGTAACAATTCTCATTGAGGTACCTGGGTGTTCCAACAGAGAGTACTCGTCTGAATCCTAAATCTATAAGGAGATTCAGTAGGAACTGGCAACTTCTGTCTGCAAACAAATACTGTGCATTTGTTTTTTTATTCTCCAATGGATATAGAAGTTGACTTGGACTTTTCAGCTGGGCAGTGGTGATATCACACAGGAACTGGTGATTGGAGTGTTTTTCCCATTCTGCTGGCAATAGCAGTTGCTGGCATTCCTGGCAAAACCTCCTCTTTGATGATGGCAACAGAAGAAAATTCTTGTACCTTTGAATACAAAAGACAATAGGAAACAAGCTTTGAAAAAAGCTTCTATCAAAGAAAAGAAGGGGAGCTATGGAGGGTTTTTTTTAAATTTTAGGAGTTCAGACATTTGCACAGACTGCAGTTTACATTGCTCTTGAAAAACTCTATGAAAATGAAGTATTATTTAGAAAAAAAATATTCAAATGACACTTTGGAATGTATAAAATATTGTCACCAAGTATACTGGGAATCTCCATAAAATAACTGGATTACAGGGTGAAGACTGCATCAACCATCACCAAAGTCCTCTATGTTTATACACAAAATTCAGGCATCACTCGTTACTAAGTTACCTTTGCTTCTTTTCACGATGTTAAGCCTGCTACTTATACAGACTAAAGTCAGGAAGAATTTTTTTTACCAGAAGTTCCTACTGACCTCTTGTAAGCATGTTATGAGCACTAACATAAGAACGACTATAGATACCAAAAAGGACCCAATCCCCCCAGTTCCCGGGTTGAAAATACTGTGCTCTAGTTAAATGTTTCATGCTGTTCCCTTCCCATTGCCGTACAACAGCTCTTACTGGTCCAAATTCCTCTTCACATATTTTAATGAATCCTGAAATATTCTCTCTACATTCATAGTATCTAAACCTGTATTACTACATGTATACTGAAGAAAATATTAAATACATTACTATACCTGTCCACATTCTGTCTGTGTGTAAAAGAAGGCTGATGATTTCTATTATATTCTTCACGTGCTGCCAGCCTAGCTTCTGACACCTGTAAAATTTGCATATATGAAAAGTTACAAAACTATCAAATCTCAACATAAAAAAAAGGTGCATCAAATGTCTCATGCTTTAGCTACTTTGCAAGGAAAAACAATTACATTTGCTGTTTCAGAAGAACAAGTATGTCCGCAGCACAGGGGCATGCTGCAAAACAACATAAGCCTCTCACTGTGAGTTTAAACTGTGCATTTCATTCTCCCATCACATATAATAGCCAGAGAAAAACTCAAAAGGTGATTATGAGGAAGACAGAAAGAACCATCCTTTCTGTTAATGTGTGCCAGCAGTTGTGTACCCCCTGAAGAACTATGATCTGATCCAGAAAAACTGATGACAATAGAAATGTTGCCTAATGTATCTTCTGTGTGAAATAATTTTAAAAGCATGACAGTTGCTTGTTAGAATCTGCACCTGAGTCTTTAACATTTCAGTCTCTCACACTCTTCTCTGAGTCTTCTACTTTGTTCCCACAAAACACACTCATGGTTTCACAACAGAGTTTCAAGACATGTAGTCAAAACTTACGGAATTGTTTTGCTTAAAGGAGGAGACAGTAAAATTCAATACAAGGAAAGACATCATAATACCAGGGATATTCAAAATGAGTGACAAAGAGAAATTGCTGCAGATATTCTGATACTGATGAGCATCATGCCGAGCCCCACTATCTCAGCATTTTGTACACCCCCCTGTTGTTTGTATCCAATAGATTTTCTCTATCTTAATTAGGGGAAACAAGGGCACCTTGGGATCTGAAGTACCAATTTTCAACATTACATAGGACTGGCAAACTTCCTATATGTTTTGGCAATAGAATAACAAATGCCAGGTTTACTCAAAATGTACACAGCCCTTCTTGAAAGCTATACTTGAAACACATTTTCCTGACAGAAATAAGTGCTCAGCTAAATATCAACTATTACACAAAGTTTAGAAAATAGCACTTGCCAGAGATTTCCATAATAAAATATACTTTTCAAATTTCTAAACAGAGGAAAAAATCGCCAATGTTTTATAAAACCATAGAATGATTTGGGTTGGAAAAGACTTAAAGATCATGTAATTCCAACCCTTCTGCCATGGGTATGGGCACCTCCCACTAGACCGAGTAGCTCAGAGCTCGATCCAGCTTGGCCTTGAACACTTCCAGAGATGGGGCATCCACAGCTTCTCTGGACAACTTTTCCAGGGCCTCACCACCCCCACAGAAAGGAATTTCTTCCTAATATTCCTTCCATCTAAACCTATCCTCTTAATGCTTAAAGCCATCACCCCTCGGCCTTCCACTACATGCCCCTGCAAGTAGTCCCTGTCCAGATTTCTTAGAGGCCCCCTTCAGCTATTGGGAAGCTGCTATAAGGCCTCCGCGGAGCCTTCTCCACGCTGAATAACCCAAACCNCCACAGCGGCGGCGGCAAAAGGCCGCAAGGGCAGCGCCCGCCCTCTGGAACTGCACTGTACCCCGTTTTACGCTTAACGCTGAAACACTGAAGTTGCTGGCACACTACGTGAATATTTATATCCACTCAAAATTATATAAAATACAAGCATTTTATTATTTCTCAGTTCAACAATATTGCTTAGAATTACAAAATACAGCAATGTCTGAAATACTGAGGGTTTCATAAAAGCAGCAATCGTTCTCCCGTTCCCAGTCTTAAATGTCCAGAAAATTATTAAAATAAAAATATTTACCATATTACATAAGTCACAGACCTAGAAACATGACTGTCAAGTCTTAAACCAGGTAATTTAAACATAAACGTAAATGGCAACTGGCAGGTGAGCACAACATTATTCAGGGCATAAAAGTAATTCTCTGTCCAGTAGGTATTCCAGGTTTTTTTGGTTTTTTTTTCCAGTCGAAAAAACCCAAACAAACTGCATTTAGCTAGAAATTTAGAAGGCAGACTGGCTTTGTGATGAACACATTAGTGCCTCTGTCATTAGCAGAACCACCACTCTGGTGACAAGTGAGAACACATTTTTACACAAATCCAAAAGAAACCTATAACAACATGGTGCAATTCCTTCATTGCAATGCATCTCCAAAGAAATACCACAGATTTCCATACATGTGCTTAAATATACAAGTGCTAAACATTACAGCGAAATTTCAACCTCTGAAACATACACTCAGTGTATTTTGTCACAGTAGAAAGTGTGTGTATTTACTTGGGTTGAATCTTGCTATAATTCAACTATTTAACTATTTTTGGTCCCTGCTAGCAAAAAAGACTACTTGGGAGAATTTTTCCCCCTTCTCCCTTTCTTTGTTTTTCAAGGACAGATTGATTTATTACTTTTTAAGTGCATGACTTTTCAAGTAACTAGTCTACAAAAATCTATAACCAGTTTAAAATATCAGAAGATATTCCAAGGAAAAGCATTTTCACAATCAAAGATAACATTCTGAACTTGTTTTTTAAAGGTCATACAAAAAGAAATTGATAGTGTATGGATTCTCACATTTATATTAAACAAAAAACTTCCTATTGTATTCAAAATTAGTTTCTCAGCATATGCAAACTGTGTTCCCTTATTCAGAATACATTAATTTAGCCTATAAAAATACAGTATAGAGAAATTCTTTTCATTCCCTGACATAAGAATTCACAATTTTGACACAAAAATTGTAAACTTTTATTACATTCAAAATACATTTCTTAAGTCTTTAGGATTTAAGTTCTGAGGTGTCAGCAGTCAGAGCTCTTGGTATACAGCAGAAGTACATTATTGCAGAGCCTTTACACAGAAGTAGCTTTCTAAAGTTAAGAGAAACTTCCTCTTCCAACGTATTTTTGTTGCTACCAGGAGGAAAAGAAAGGCTTCCTGCTATGAAAGGTCTGTGTGAATGCATTACTCAGATGAACAATTCGGCCCTGACTTCCAGCGCTGCTTCGCTCTATAATCACACGTGGCATCTGAACAAGCTGAATGGGACTCTTCTCATCCTTTAGTGCCTGAGTAAGGTTTAGTATCTACAAAGAGTAAAAGTAGGTGAGGTGAGGGTGCACAAATAAAACTGTGGCTAACAGGCTTATCATTTTAGATGCCACTCTTCAATCAATTCTGTAGAGGACTGTACTGCTGAATAAATTAATTTCAAAAGATATCTGTTTCAAGTAGAATCATTTTATTTATTCAGTAACATGAATACATCCTACTGCTGTTTACTCTTCCATTATTTTCCTACTTCATGCAGTTCTCTCCAAATTTTCAGAAAATTCTAAGAGTCAAAAATCCAACAGCATTTTGAATTTAGCACATCTCTTGAAAGCATCGCACCTTCAGTAAAAAAAATACCTATAAAAAGCCACCAACATGATTTAACATAGGATGTACCAGCAGTTTAGCAACAAATTATTTTCACATCAGAATATATGAAGCCATATAATTAGCTCATACCAAACCCAGTGCTAAGACCCAAATTCAGCCCTCAGCTCCCAGGAGTCAGATATCTTTCTTCCAAAACTTCAGTACTCATGGACTGTTCTCATAACTTACTCCATGTTCACTGTTATCCTGCTGAAAACTGAGGCAAGTATTCAATTTAGCTCTAGTGACACATTTGCATTATCCTTAATATCAGGCCTTTTTTCTCCTCCACAATGCCCCGTTCTTCCTTGAAAGACTGGTCTGCTTATTCTGCTCTTTTGTGGCTAAAGATCCCCAACAAAGTCTTTTGCATTATTTACTGCAATTTGGTTCTGCCAGCAACTCCACTTGACATTTACATTCTCCAAGTTCTACGGCAATCCTTTGTAGCTGTGTTACCCGTTGCTTAGACTCTACATTCTCGAGAGAACTGTTGTTTTTCTTCCCAAATTTTTTTCCTACACTTCACAATAATAGGTTTCTAACTATGTTTGGTATCTTAGATTTAAAGACCTTGACTCTTCCATGCAAGTTATGTTTCCCTACAGTGTCTTTATGTAGATTCTTAATTTTCTAATTCTTAAATTCTCATTTTTAAGGATGTATTTAGATAGGACATACTGCAAATTCATTCCAACTGAATTAATCCCTTAGCATGTGATTTAGATAGCCAAGTCTTCTATAATATCCTCATAACATACTTTGGTTTTACAGCAGAAACTAATTTAAAATCAGTGCTAAACAGATACATTGTTTGCCAATGTATTTCCAATCGCATCCAAGGATTACTTGTTATCTGCATTTCTTCCATGCTTGAAATCCTGGCATTTCCCATGGTGAATCACACTCTTACATAGCTAGATAGAAGTAAAAAAAAACCCCAACTAAAACAAATCTCTGCTAAAATCCACCTGAGGGACTGTGTGAAGAAAGGGTCCAGATGCAGCCTTTATAGTAGAAAATTAATTTTGACAATCTCAGGTACATCACTCTCAATTATATCAATCATGTTTTTCCACCTGTTTTGTTAAATAACATTCTGTGTAGCCAACTGTCTCATTAGAAAAAAGTTACTTAATAGAGTTTAGGATGCATGAGTTCTTCAAGAACCCACCTTCCAGTGACTACACAAACTCTCAGAAGAGTTATTCCAGAAACAACTCCTATAATTTAATTTAGTAAATAAGGTTTGTTGTCTTTTAGCTACCACACAAAAGATGTTAACAGGGATTATGTTTGACTAAGCAGAGCTGTAATCTTGTGCAAGATACATCTTAATATCAGAAATTCTGCAGAGAAAACATTGAATTAAGACATTCAAGGAATTATCTGGCTTAAAACTATCCATGTTGAATTTATTAACACAAGGACTAAGTTTCAATAAATTCAGGGCAAATGGGACTATTAATTTGCCTAGTCCAATTGCGTTACACCTAAAGAAATCACTATTTTATGCCTACAAAGGACTAAATTTGTTCTTAGCTAAAACTTTCTCTCTAGTATTTCACACTAGTCATAAATTGTAAAATATGAGGAAGATGGAGCAACTCCCTCCTCTCTCACTTTAGTGTTTATGAAAAGCCACAAAAAAAACCCAGAAAACAAAACAAAACAAGCGCAGCACCTAACTATTATCAAATTTCTAACCTGAAAATGGCTGGACTATTTTGAAGTATGGTTTCAACATTTGATATGATGAAGAAGTTTTATTACCTAATATTGCTTTCAATAATCAAGTCAACCCTCTAAAATAAAGTCAAATTTATTTTAATAGCATAATGAAATCAGACATCAAATTTACTATTCTTTTTCGTTTTTAAAATACCTGATAAGAATATACATTTAAGTCCTTCCCATCACTCACAAAAACTGCAAAACAGAGTAAAATATTTTCTGTAAAAAAAAATCAGCATACACTTTCTGCTCTTTCATCTATCCACAAATAAGAACAAACCCAGAAAGAAATTTAGTCTTCTCAGAAAAATACCTTCAAATGTCATTCNTTCTCCCGTTCCCAGTCTTAAATGTCCAGAAAATTATTAAAATAAAAATATTTACCATATTACATAAGTCACAGACCTAGAAACATGACTGTCAAGTCTTAAACCAGGTAATTTAAACATAAACGTAAATGGCAACTGGCAGGTGAGCACAACATTATTCAGGGCATAAAAGTAATTCTCTGTCCAGTAGGTATTCCAGGTTTTTTTGGTTTTTTTTTCCAGTCGAAAAAACCCAAACAAACTGCATTTAGCTAGAAATTTAGAAGGCAGACTGGCTTTGTGATGAACACATTAGTGCCTCTGTCATTAGCAGAACCACCACTCTGGTGACAAGTGAGAACACATTTTTACACAAATCCAAAAGAAACCTATAACAACATGGTGCAATTCCTTCATTGCAATGCATCTCCAAAGAAATACCACAGATTTCCATACATGTGCTTAAATATACAAGTGCTAAACATTACAGCGAAATTTCAACCTCTGAAACATACACTCAGTGTATTTTGTCACAGTAGAAAGTGTGTGTATTTACTTGGGTTGAATCTTGCTATAATTCAACTATTTAACTATTTTTGGTCCCTGCTAGCAAAAAAGACTACTTGGGAGAATTTTTCCCCCTTCTCCCTTTCTTTGTTTTTCAAGGACAGATTGATTTATTACTTTTTAAGTGCATGACTTTTCAAGTAACTAGTCTACAAAAATCTATAACCAGTTTAAAATATCAGAAGATATTCCAAGGAAAAGCATTTTCACAATCAAAGATAACATTCTGAACTTGTTTTTTAAAGGTCATACAAAAAGAAATTGATAGTGTATGGATTCTCACATTTATATTAAACAAAAAACTTCCTATTGTATTCAAAATTAGTTTCTCAGCATATGCAAACTGTGTTCCCTTATTCAGAATACATTAATTTAGCCTATAAAAATACAGTATAGAGAAATTCTTTTCATTCCCTGACATAAGAATTCACAATTTTGACACAAAAATTGTAAACTTTTATTACATTCAAAATACATTTCTTAAGTCTTTAGGATTTAAGTTCTGAGGTGTCAGCAGTCAGAGCTCTTGGTATACAGCAGAAGTACATTATTGCAGAGCCTTTACACAGAAGTAGCTTTCTAAAGTTAAGAGAAACTTCCTCTTCCAACGTATTTTTGTTGCTACCAGGAGGAAAAGAAAGGCTTCCTGCTATGAAAGGTCTGTGTGAATGCATTACTCAGATGAACAATTCGGCCCTGACTTCCAGCGCTGCTTCGCTCTATAATCACACGTGGCATCTGAACAAGCTGAATGGGACTCTTCTCATCCTTTAGTGCCTGAGTAAGGTTTAGTATCTACAAAGAGTAAAAGTAGGTGAGGTGAGGGTGCACAAATAAAACTGTGGCTAACAGGCTTATCATTTTAGATGCCACTCTTCAATCAATTCTGTAGAGGACTGTACTGCTGAATAAATTAATTTCAAAAGATATCTGTTTCAAGTAGAATCATTTTATTTATTCAGTAACATGAATACATCCTACTGCTGTTTACTCTTCCATTATTTTCCTACTTCATGCAGTTCTCTCCAAATTTTCAGAAAATTCTAAGAGTCAAAAATCCAACAGCATTTTGAATTTAGCACATCTCTTGAAAGCATCGCACCTTCAGTAAAAAAAATACCTATAAAAAGCCACCAACATGATTTAACATAGGATGTACCAGCAGTTTAGCAACAAATTATTTTCACATCAGAATATATGAAGCCATATAATTAGCTCATACCAAACCCAGTGCTAAGACCCAAATTCAGCCCTCAGCTCCCAGGAGTCAGATATCTTTCTTCCAAAACTTCAGTACTCATGGACTGTTCTCATAACTTACTCCATGTTCACTGTTATCCTGCTGAAAACTGAGGCAAGTATTCAATTTAGCTCTAGTGACACATTTGCATTATCCTTAATATCAGGCCTTTTTTCTCCTCCACAATGCCCCGTTCTTCCTTGAAAGACTGGTCTGCTTATTCTGCTCTTTTGTGGCTAAAGATCCCCAACAAAGTCTTTTGCATTATTTACTGCAATTTGGTTCTGCCAGCAACTCCACTTGACATTTACATTCTCCAAGTTCTACGGCAATCCTTTGTAGCTGTGTTACCCGTTGCTTAGACTCTACATTCTCGAGAGAACTGTTGTTTTTCTTCCCAAATTTTTTTCCTACACTTCACAATAATAGGTTTCTAACTATGTTTGGTATCTTAGATTTAAAGACCTTGACTCTTCCATGCAAGTTATGTTTCCCTACAGTGTCTTTATGTAGATTCTTAATTTTCTAATTCTTAAATTCTCATTTTTAAGGATGTATTTAGATAGGACATACTGCAAATTCATTCCAACTGAATTAATCCCTTAGCATGTGATTTAGATAGCCAAGTCTTCTATAATATCCTCATAACATACTTTGGTTTTACAGCAGAAACTAATTTAAAATCAGTGCTAAACAGATACATTGTTTGCCAATGTATTTCCAATCGCATCCAAGGATTACTTGTTATCTGCATTTCTTCCATGCTTGAAATCCTGGCATTTCCCATGGTGAATCACACTCTTACATAGCTAGATAGAAGTAAAAAAAAACCCCAACTAAAACAAATCTCTGCTAAAATCCACCTGAGGGACTGTGTGAAGAAAGGGTCCAGATGCAGCCTTTATAGTAGAAAATTAATTTTGACAATCTCAGGTACATCACTCTCAATTATATCAATCATGTTTTTCCACCTGTTTTGTTAAATAACATTCTGTGTAGCCAACTGTCTCATTAGAAAAAAGTTACTTAATAGAGTTTAGGATGCATGAGTTCTTCAAGAACCCACCTTCCAGTGACTACACAAACTCTCAGAAGAGTTATTCCAGAAACAACTCCTATAATTTAATTTAGTAAATAAGGTTTGTTGTCTTTTAGCTACCACACAAAAGATGTTAACAGGGATTATGTTTGACTAAGCAGAGCTGTAATCTTGTGCAAGATACATCTTAATATCAGAAATTCTGCAGAGAAAACATTGAATTAAGACATTCAAGGAATTATCTGGCTTAAAACTATCCATGTTGAATTTATTAACACAAGGACTAAGTTTCAATAAATTCAGGGCAAATGGGACTATTAATTTGCCTAGTCCAATTGCGTTACACCTAAAGAAATCACTATTTTATGCCTACAAAGGACTAAATTTGTTCTTAGCTAAAACTTTCTCTCTAGTATTTCACACTAGTCATAAATTGTAAAATATGAGGAAGATGGAGCAACTCCCTCCTCTCTCACTTTAGTGTTTATGAAAAGCCACAAAAAAAACCCAGAAAACAAAACAAAACAAGCGCAGCACCTAACTATTATCAAATTTCTAACCTGAAAATGGCTGGACTATTTTGAAGTATGGTTTCAACATTTGATATGATGAAGAAGTTTTATTACCTAATATTGCTTTCAATAATCAAGTCAACCCTCTAAAATAAAGTCAAATTTATTTTAATAGCATAATGAAATCAGACATCAAATTTACTATTCTTTTTCGTTTTTAAAATACCTGATAAGAATATACATTTAAGTCCTTCCCATCACTCACAAAAACTGCAAAACAGAGTAAAATATTTTCTGTAAAAAAAAATCAGCATACACTTTCTGCTCTTTCATCTATCCACAAATAAGAACAAACCCAGAAAGAAATTTAGTCTTCTCAGAAAAATACCTTCAAATGTCATTCAGTGTAATACAAGTTAGTTTTTGTAGCTCTAAAGAAAGCAGCTGAGGAGTGATGACAAATTAAATACATAAATAAAAATGTAAAAAAACAGTCTTACCTGCCCCCTCATAACAGACATCTGGTTCTCAAAAGTAGCCCTGTCAAATCCTTTGTCAGTCTTTATTAAGAAAACAAACAGTTTATAGTAAATAAGCCATTTATTTTTAGCTATATATTTAGCACGTAAATTCATCAGTATCATAATATGCATATTCGTATTTACCCACACTATAATAATTTTTGAAAGCTACAAATGGAATGCTGGTATGAATCGCAAAAAGGTCTGTTTATTGCATCCAGTTCACATATGTGAAAATTAAGGCTGTTCCACGTCATAAAATAAAATACATCAGTGGGTACCACTTTTGGGTATTGGTAAACACCAACAGGTGGTAGATACCAGGCTTAATATTATCACACAGTGTTACACTGTGCTTTCTCTCATGATGACTCCAGCAGAAAAATACCTACTCCTTCAGATTTACTAATGTTTAACTATCAAACCCAGAGGCATTTGAACACAAATAAGTCAAAGATGCAAATATAGCAAAAATGTGTTTCAGGATCTAGTTCTGACATTACAGCTGCATTTTCATTAAAAGTTTAAAATTTCCAATTCTTTCAATCCTTAATTGGATTATTTCACTTGAACATCTGACACAAATGTTTACAAAATGTTTTAGAGAAGGACATGTCAACACTGTAAACAGTTTCAGTATCTTTAAAGTGAGTTTGACTTCCAATATGATCAAGATTTTGGCATCAGCTTAGCACAATATATGCATATAAAATTAAGTATATGAAAGGTATGGACGTACTTTATGTTACATCAAATACATTATTTCCTCAGGCTGCTACAGTTTAAGTGTATGCAGACCACATAGGTATGGTAAATGCTGGTTTTACACTTTACAGATGTGTGCTGTAAGAGTAAACTAGTTTTAATTGATTATGTGAAACTTAGATTTAGAATAGGTAATTTATGTTTTCAGATGAGCTAATTACTATCAATTAACCACATTGGTTACTGTTTCCTTATAATTACATAAACTCTTTCTACCATGCCCATGTTAAAGGTAAAATAGCATAGTATCTCGGCATTCAGAAGGTTACTCTTTTTATGAACGTAACTGTCCCATTACAAGTATCAGCTACTTCAACAATAGTCAATTCAAAGAAGCACTTGATTCACCTTAAATAGCTCATAAAGGTCTTCACAAAGGTCCTGTACGAAGTTCATATCAGAAAGGCGAGGAAGAACGAGATCTCTAGTCTCCTGAGAGAAAGGAACTTTTGCTTGAGGAAGCCAAGCCCAGTGAAAGGGATCTAATGCAGAAAAACAGTACACTCAATGATAAACAAGCAAAAATGAAATCCTGAGCCGAGTACTCAACCACATACTCCAAGTTCCCAGTAACACCCCTTTTTCCCAACATTGTTACCTCACACATCCCTTTTGGCTACAGTTACCAGAGCAGCTTTACAATTGCTAAGCCATTTTTTCAGTGAAATGTATTAAGCAATAAATATTTAGTTAAAGCCATAAAAGGTATATAAATTAAACACTGTAAGCAACAGTTGAAGCCTTCCCCTAGTTTAGTAAGGCAGTTTCCTTCGGAGTAAAATAATAGCTGCAATCAAATAAAAATCTTTCCTTTATTTGACTCATATGGAAAAATTAACAAAAAAGTTACTATTTTAAATATATTTTTAATTGTTTAAAATACCTTCTAAGTACATTGACAGAAAAGCAGTCATAACTTTTCATATAATTGCTATTAGACAGCTTTTATCAAATTACATTGCAAAAGCAATTAATATTACCAGATGTTAAACAAGATACCAAACTATTAATTGCAGGAGCTAAGAAAAGTCACTAGCAGCAGGCCACCCCCTAAACTTCCTGACAATGCCCACAGCCCCTTAAGTCTAACAGTCCAGCCAGTTTTCCACATAGTTCACAGTCTGTTCAGTTCATACCTCAGGTTTCCCTACAGGAATACTATGCCAGAGCATGTAGAAGTCCTTACCAAAGTCAAGGAAAAAAAAAAAAATTCACTGCCCTCCCCTCAGCCACTGAAGCATTCATCATTAAAAGCTGCCTAGTTACCAAGCACAATTTGTTCTTGGTAAAATCCATGCTGGCTTCCCCATCAACTTCTTGTTCCACATGTGCCTGAACCCAGCTTCCAGGAGGATTCATTCCACAGTCTTCATGGAGACTGAAGCAACCTCTCACATTACCATACTCTTTCAAGAGTGACAAGAAAACAGCATTACAAACAGCATCAGCCAGCTCCCACCGTATCCACTGCATCCCATCTACTCCTATGAACTTCTGTATGACCATTTTCCTTTCCTCTGCTTTGGGGATTCATTCCCAGGGGCTCTACTTATGAGCTTGGAGATCCAAGAGACAGAGAGCAAATATTACAAGTGAAAACTGCAGCAAAGTCAGCACTGAGTAACTTGGTTTTTCTTATGCCTTTATGTCTTTGCTGCACCTTTCTTCACTCCCACTCTCACCTCTAATTTACTCAACTCTTTCTTGTTGCTCTTTACGTCCTCTGTCAGCTGTACTCCAGCTGAGCTTCAACATTTCAAACTCCATTCTTGCACTTTTGGAAAAATTCTCTATTTTTTCAGGGAAGTTTCTACATCTTTCCTTTTTTTTTTTTTTTAACGTATTTAAATTTTGTATCGCAATTCAGTCAGTTCATCCATGCTGGACCAACTTCCTGCCTTTTGCAAATGCTGCTCTCTGGCTTTCAGAAGGTTATCCTCAATGACCAAGCAGCTCTAGTCATCAAAACCATGCTCTAGGGGGTAATAGACTGCAATTTGTAAAAACTATGCTACAAGTTTACTTTTACAAAACTAACACGCACCTGTCCACCTGCAAAAGAATTCTAAAGGACCATGCAAGTTTATTCTTTTTGCTGCTGAAGTAAAGATGGTATAAAATAAGCAATAATTGCTGTGTCTTTAGAACAGCTACAGAAGTGACTGTAGCCAAGAGATCGGTAGGACAGCACTATTTAGTATCAAGACAGAGGCTGCTCAGAGCTCTGGGTGGAGTACTTAAGCAGCCTTCTGACAGCGTAACTAGCCCACACTTAAGTGCCAGAATTACCTGACTGCTTAATAGCCCACAAAAGCCATTGCAAGCCCTGTTCGGCGCTTCCCTTCTAATGATAAGTAGTGAGAGAGATGGTCAAAAACAACCTTCTTTTAATATGTTAGTACTAGGTTATTAAAAATAGTAATAGTATTTTCAAGCAGATAAAAAATTGCCTAGCTAAATATTACTTCTACAGAGTAAGCCAACACTGAGAAAAGGAAAAAACAACCTGTCTACTTGTCCACCTACAACAGTACCCTTTATTTGGAAATGGAAATTTGGCCAACAGAGGGACAACTTGCAAATCCTTGCAATCAAGTTATTTTCCACTATGTCTTTCAAGAAAACCTGTGAGAAACATGTTCCTAAATTCTTCCAATTCCACCATTATATACAGTACTATGTTTATGAGTGTCCATGTATTAATATTGTTTAAAGGTAAAAAATATGAGCAAGAACCAAATCACATATGCCACTGCAAAAATGGCATTTGTTGCTGACTTTCTGAAGAGGAGTACCTTATTTAAAAATTCAGTATATAGCGACAGTGATGATTTCTTAGCTCCTTCCTACAACAACACAAATAAAAATTACATCTTTGGAAGCTAAACTCCCAAAAGGAAAATGATTGAAGAATGCAGTACTTACATGCCCTCCACTCATCAGGATGTTTAAAAGGAAAGGCTAAACCATTGTCAATTGCAGCAATTTTAATAGATTCTTTAGTTATAGTCCATTGGCTATCCTACAGAAGGAATATTCAAAAAGTAAGTGATACTTATGCGCTTACACAAACAGAAAAACACATTAAAAACACTAAATAATATACTCTGTGGCTTCACTGGTTAATTCACCTTAAACAATATAAAGTAGTATCCAAATAAACTACACCACATACAATTTCTTACTCTACCACCATTTAAGAGAAGCTCTTCCCCAAACACAAGATAAGCAGAGCACAAAGGGATGAAGAAATCCTGAGCAACAGCGAATATTGTTACTGTTATTGTAGCCCAAGCTAGTAGAGTAAAAATACAGAATAAAAATAATTTCTAGCACTGTTCTAACCTAGTATAATTAAAATAGCTTTTCCACTCATTTTGTCTACAATTATTTGTAGTTATCATATTTCTTGAAACCATACACCAGGATTAAGGATATGCCCTTAATCTCCAGCAAAACCAAGTTACAAAACCAAACAATTTAAAGAATATAAGTTTCAGAGTACAATTCTCTTACCTTATCGGATAGATCAAGCCCATCATCTTGTTTTTCGTACCTGACTAACCAGTTGTCATTACCTCTGTCTTTAAAAAGGAAAATGTACATCACAACATGTCATTTATAAAGAAATCATCATCTAGAGCGACATACAACAATATTGTAAATTGACATTTTACTCATGGAGTTAGGCAAAACTGTTCAAAAAGGGTTTTTCCCATCACACATGGTTTAGTTTAACTGAAATGCACAGGCTACCAATTCAGTGGAAAAGCCAAATTTACTATGTGCTCTTAGGTATTTACTACTTCTTTAGGTTCCCCATTTTTAGCTGAATATGTAAGCAAAATATCAAGAAGGCCATAAGAAACCATCTTCATACATTTTAAGCAGAAAGATTGGTGGTGCATTTTTCCTGAGGAAAACACTATCAGCCCCCAGTGACCTAATTTTTAAGCTTGTTTTAATACTGATGAGGAAATGGAGAAGGTCTCCAAAATTATAGTTAATGTGACCTTTGAACTACATGAAGAAAACAGACTACAAAGATAGAGAAGGGGCAAAACTGAACAGAAGGGCAAGAAACTGAAAATGTCTGTACTGTTTAGACAAAACTGAGAGATTAAACACTCTGAGAACATCTTTCCAACAGAGGATGACTGCATGGATTTGTAGGACCTTCCGTCATTTTAAGGTGCTCCCGTAAGTTTAATCATCATCAGATTTTCAGGTTCTATTATGATTAGATATATCTGATGAAGACAAAATCATCCAAGTAATGAGGTTTTGCATTTTGAGTATTTGCCTCACAATTTTAAGAATGTCAAAAAACACTGTTTGGAAACACTGAGGTTCATTTGATAAAGCTGACAGACTATGACAACAGCTAGCAAGTATTATGTTCTTACGAAAATTTCTTCTAGTTTTCTTCTAAAAAGAGAATTTGAGAAAAGGAAAATGAGTTAGACCCAGTATGTCTGAAGAAAAGCAAAGATGCCCATGTCTGCCAAAACAGCAAAGAAAATATTTTAAACATAAAACTGCTTTTGATTTCCTCAAGAAGTAATTCACCTACATAGGTAGAATGAAAAAGAATCCCAGCTTCTCAGTGATAAAAACAAGAGTGCAGGAGAACTGACAGGTACATACTGCAGGGGTACCTCAGTGCCTACACAGTGAATATGAACTACTGTGAGCTGGTGTGAAACTGTGCTATTATCAGCTCCAGGTTAGAATAAAAGGAACTGTAGTCATGGCTTTTCTTACTGAAACCTCCACCATCCTTTACCATAATTGGGGGAAACAGTTAATAGCCTATGCACAGAATTAAAGCACAATAAAAGCATTTTTTTCTTGACTTCTCACATTGCTTAAAAAATAGTGAGTAATAATCAAAGAGTTGTTTGGACTGTTTTGTACTGCAGTATTTCATGCATTAATCCAAAGTATTTTTTAATTTAAATGCATCTTTATGGCCTTCAATCGTGTGAGAAGTATCTGAAATGCATTAAAAGCCTTAAGCACTAGCGTTCAGGCAGCATTGCTTTCTGCTCACAAAAATAGATAGATACCAAGAGATACTAACAAATACCTGTATTTCTGATGACATAATCCAAGATAACCAATCTTTCAAACTGGGACTGAAATTCTTTCCTTGTGTTCTCCGGTAAAGGATCAGCTTCAAACTTCCTGAGCCAGTAGTCAGCTTCCTTATATCCTTCAACAAACAGCTGGAAGGAGCCAACCTGAAATATTAAGAAAAAGCATTTGGAAAATGCACATGGGTAGGTCACATACGTAGTCTTAACACTAACAGAGAAAAATCATTATATACTTTCAAAGTTCAGAGCACAGGAAATATGACACTATAAAAATTAAATGAAGAAATAAATAAATTTCTCTTTCATTCCTGTATTTTTAAAAAAGGTAAGAGTCAAACCATGTGAGGGTGAGTTTCTGGGGGTTCTGGTGGTGTTTTTTTTTAAATATTTGTTTAAACACCAGTGAGTTTACCAGCAATAAAATATAGCCAGGCAGCTCAGTGTAAATGAACAGTTAGTATTACAAGAAATATATGAAACAGAGAGAAAGAAGTTAACATTTGTTCTCTTTTTTGTTGGAAACGCTTGTTTCGATAGTTCAGAGAACACTCACTAAAAATTACAAGAGAAAAATCTTCCTCTCTGAAAACCCTTAAAACTTCACTGATAAGAAAAGCAGCACTAACCATTTTCTTCAAGACAGATGTCTTTCGCAAAAAATGACTCAAATACATTCCCCAAAAGAGTCCAAGGAAGAACATGAGAGTTGGCAAAGGCTCCATACGTATGTGAAAGGTGCTCAAGATTGAAATTCAAGAACTTGTATTTGAAAACTATTATGCAGTAGAGAAAGACACAGCATGTGGAATAACCCTGCTCATATGAGCTTGCACAACCCACGTCACATGGATCTGAACTGCTGGGAACTGACACAAGTGGATTACCCACACTGTACACAACCTGTGTTGTAAAAGCTTAGGGTAAGAACACTGTAGTGATATTCTGGAGATACAATAAGGCTCATTAGGCAAGAAAGATGTGAGGTTTTTAGTCAGTGTAGTCTGCACATAAGACAAAAGGGAGGTAGGAAGAACACAACAGCAGGGTATCCAAAAGAATAAAAACAATAGAAGACAAGCAAAAAAAAAAATCACCAAAAAAATAATAAAAAAAATAGATAAAAAACAGACTGACAATATCAAAACATGAAACTGAAAGGACAGGCAGTAAGCAATCAATAAATAGAGCAAAAGTGAGATATACAAAAATCACTATGTTACTACTGCAGCAGAAAACTGGACTGTTAATTTAAATAAGAAATGCAAAGATAATTAAAATAGTTCAAAAGAAGGAATGATGTAAGAGTGGATTCACATTGCATGGAAACAATTGTATCAAATTTCAGACAGTTTTCAACAAGCAGCAAGTTTTTTTCTTCTATCGTTGAAGTTACTTATAAATACCCTTTTTAAAAAAAAAAGTTTTATGTAAGAACCAGGAAGTGCACAAATTACTTCTTTTTGATCTTACCTTAGGAGGTAGTCCAATTCGATTAAATTTTTTAGCAACTTTTGGCACTTTCTCTAAAGCATATTTTTTTCCTCTTGACTTTGCACGATCTATTGCACTGTAATTAAAGGTCTCGCTGACAAGCCAGACAACCTTAAAATATGAAAGTTAAACACAGCTCAGACTTCCTCGTTATTTCAATTGTAAATTTACAGTTAATGTTATGCTCAGTTACAAAAAAAATTTCAAAAACTAAGATGCAAGTATCAGGCATTTTCAACAGATAAATTCTATATGAAAAGGTGAATATTCTCTATTTTACATATCCCAAACAAAAATGGGAATTTTATATGCTGATTTTTGCAATTTGCATCTCATCAAAACACAAGGCACAAAAGGTGTCAGAAAATGCTAGAAAGTGGTTCCAAAGAAGAGATTCAATTCCAATCTCAAAATTAGCCATTAAATCAAAAATCACATTCACTTTCTCTACATCAAATCACTGTGCCTTTGTACTTGCAATAGTTTATAAATGACTTATAAATAACACATGATGTACAAGGCTATCTACAAAACCACAGTTCAGAGACTGACAAATCTGTTGGCTTTTTTTTTTTTAATTCAGTAATTTATGTGTTTTAACTTTTACCTTGGTTTTAGGTACAACTCCAAGCCCCAGCTTCTCATCCACAAGATAGGCACCAGCTTCAGAGAGATATCCCTGATTTGGAACGAGGCAACCTCTGCCAAAGCAGCAAGGACAACAAACTTTGTGAAAATATTTGGTCCATTTTGGATTTAGATGTCCATAAGGCTCTTCAGATTTTGGTTTGAACACTCCAATAATTTTCTAAGGCAAATAATATAAAATTGAAATATGAGCACTTTAAGTTGCAAAATATTAAAATTAGTTTAGAAATTAGTTATTTTAAAATACTGGTTAAATGCTATCCAGTGTGTTTTACAGTTGCTCTTTTTAGATGATGAAATAATAAAACTAACAAAATTGAAATCCAAATAAATTTATCATGAGGTGCTTCTTTAGGCTTAGTACAAATTCAAAATAAGCTCTTCATAAGTGAAAATCCAAACCATACTTTTACATTTTGAAAGAATTTTGTCAAAATTCAAAAGCACTGCATTTTAAAACATATATCATTATCTTAAGTTCTTAAAAAGGAGGTTTTAAAAGTAGCTTTAAAAACAATTTTCAGCCAACCAACAACTCACTGACCAGCTATTTCAGAGACGTAATGGCTCCAGGAAAGTGACAAACATGTAGAACACTAAAAACCAACTGATTTTCTTTTAAATCTATTTTGCTTATTACCCTGAGTTTGAATGGATCAAAATGACCATCAGCCATCATTTACATTAGAGAGACATAGTAAATCTTAAAATTAGTCAGAGCCTTGTGCTCAGTTTTGGACGCTGTGCTCCAAATCCACTAACGAACTGGAGAAAGCTAAAAAAAATGAGACTAAGCACAAAATATGTGAATAATGAAAGACAGTAGGAACAGTGAATGCTTAAGCTAAGAGAAAACTGAGGCATAATGATCTAAAGAATAGGTTGCTAAAAAAAGGAACAAAACATTTACTGTTAATGAGCCAAAAATGACAGGCTTAAAACCCAGTAGATAAGCTGCAAAAAAGAAATCCTTTAGAAAATTAAGTGCAGCTCGAGACTGGAACAGATAGCCAGGTTCTGCAGACTCCAAAACAGGGTGTAACCAACAACAGGTTAGTTAGACATTCCTCAAGAATCATGTTAAAATGATGCTGCTCCACAGCACAAGCATTCAATTGGCAATTTCTCAAGGTGCCTTCTACATAGGATTCTATATTTGTTAACCTCAAACCATAGGGTTATCACCACATTAAAATATATAACCTTTCAATTGTCTGTGATAAACTTTGGCCTAGTGCATGAAGTTCACATGACTCTTCTGTAGCTCAAGTGGAATGTCATAGAAATGCTGCATCTTCATCACTTCTCACTGGACAATGGAAAGTACATCAAATTCTTTCTGATAAAAACTTAAGGACAACTGTTTAAGGAGCATTTTCACATATTAGTACCTTACTAAATCCTCATGAAAAAAGTGAGTAAATTGTTGCATCAACACTCAAAGCTGATTGACACTCAGGTCATGAACACGCTTGCCGGCAGTCAGAAACTAGCACTGTTCTTCAGTAGCTGCTGATTCAGCTGGATTAGGGAGAGGATCTCACCAGCTGGTTTCGTTTCTAGAGATTTTTCAACCAATTTTTCCAAGACAATCTTGCTTTGTCCAAGATTGCCCAAGACTAAGTAACTATAGGAAACTTAATTTATTCAGTTTGTAAACAGATACACAAGACACCAGGCATTAGTAGCATCGCCTGTCTCATCCATCTATTTTGATTAATTCCCATTTACTACAAGGAACACTAAGTTACAAAACACCATTATTTGCATTCGTACCATAAAATTAGTGTCCTACCAACAGAGTCAGGAAACAAATTGACAAGAATTCTCTTGGGTTTGGTATGCTGTTACCTGTGATTCTAAGGTTGCATTCAAAACCTTGAACACAACTGCACTGATAAAATTCGACTTAGACCTACACAAATGCAACAACTATTCTATGCAAAATGTGAGAAGCCAGCACGTTTTTTAAACACTTTACTATTAATTATTTTTTTAAAAAAATCACAGCATTTGGTATACTACTTTAGTCAAAATCCTAATGTTAGGTTTAGAATTGTTAAAAAGTTATTTAATTTTTTCCTATTAAATCACATGTATCTACCCGGTTAAAATAAAGCTAGAAGCTTTGCATTTCTTGGAATCATTGTGGTGTATTTAGAAGTACATGCCAAATCTTTCATTATCTCTTCTGAATCACTCTCTGGCTAATACTTCCTAGTAAGTGCCCATTTTAAAAAGGAGCTTAGCTCATTCTATTATCAGCCTGGACTGTACTGTGCTGTACAGTCCGATCTAGATATGGTTTTCACTGGTTTGCTGAAGTTAGAACCTTGCTAAACTTTGCAGAGCCACTGCTGTTGGGGACCACAGTAGAACCAAAAAGTTCAATGTATAGAACAAGCTACCAAGGCCAGTCTTAATTTTTGCCAGTCAAAATGAATTTATAGACTGACTCCATTAACACTAGCAATTAGTTCAAACTGACAGGAATATATTGCAGAACAATTTGTAACAGACACAATGTCTTTTATTTATTGCTTACACAATGAACAACAAATGCAGAAATATTCAAGCTTTCTGTAATAGTGCTGCTTAAGTACTGAACTCCATTTCAGTAAGCAAATAAGTAACTTTTGCCAATAAATGCAAAAAGCTAATTTTAATTATGTAATTGGAAATTTATCTTTCTGATAGAACCAAATCAGCACATAAGGCGACCTAATGGAAAGAGCTTATTTTATCTGTCATTTGGTATTCATTTTGGGCAAACACTTCAGAAGGTGACCAGTAAAAAGGCTTAGCACATCTTTAATGAGCTCCTTCCCAGCATGAGAAAGAGGAGATTACTCAAGAGGAATGGGAGAAAGCAAGTGACAGAACCGGTCTGAAGTGGAATGATGCAATACTCAAACAGGATTTGAAATCCATTCTACACGTGAAAGTTGCACTATTGACAAAACAAACTTTAATCAGACCTAAAATATGGATAGCAAACATAGATAAGCTCTAGAACAAAAGCAAAGAATAAAAGCAAAATTGGAAGTCTGCTAAGCATTCAGTATTGTTATTCTGACAGTCCCGTATCCCAAATACTTTCATATTTTGCAGTAATTTTTTCCTGAACCATATAAAAGAAACAGTCTTCTCAGTCTTTATTTCTCCTAAATACTTACATTCAAATCAATGACCTGTATAAGGGAGGAGGGCAAGTCACTCTAGAAACTTAACTGGGAACAAAAACAACACAGCAAAAGAAAAGTAAAACCAATAGGAAGATCACCACATGAGAAACAAGGAATAATATGGCCCATCCAGAATACTATGGTTATGTTTATACTAAAATGATGCATAAATACTCTCTCACCATCACCAGGGCTCAGTGAGTACCTCAGGCATTTGCTAGTGACCAAAAACCAGCAAAATTAATCTAGATAAGCTTCAGACAAACCAGATTTGCACATATGACATGACATCTTTTCTCTAGTGATTTCTCTACTAACTTTCTAAGAATAAAAATATCTTGATTACACAGAGTTAAGAAAATCTCAAAAAATTTAATTAGTTGTAAAGGATTTTTAGCATGACACTAGAATATTCTTTAGATACAGCATGCATAGAAATTTTGAAAAATTATTGCTCCAAACCAGTTTTTGACTGCTTACATTTTTTTCCTATTGCATGTTAAGTTAGATAAAAACCTACTCCAAAATACTACTTTAAAAAGAGCAAACAGTTTGAGTATGTGTATATAAGCACACAACCAGAAAGTCTACAAAGAGCTAAGCTACTGAAAAAGAGTGACCTGAAGCTGGAACTCTGAAGAAGTTTTGATATTTACAGTATTGCATGTGATAGCAAGAATCCCACAAAGCCGTTACAGAAAGGTTTTTTTCCCTTCAGTTTTCAAAGAGAGAGAGACCCTCCTTTTTATTTTCTCCACTGGAATGAAGGGGATCATTACTAACAAATGTTCCTGGAACACAGGCGTATGAAGTGCAGTTTTCAGAAGATTTTGAAAGAGTGGTTTTGCCACTTTCCATAAAAATAAAATCATAAACTGACATATTTATTTATATTCAAGTCAAGTAACTACTCAAAAAACCCCCAACTTATTCAATAAAGTATAAAAACTATCACGAGAAAGTTGTCATTAAAACAAACTAAACAACTATGAAAATTAACTGGCCAAATAGGAATATGTTTTCTAATGACCAATAATATGACTAAAAGATAAAAAAAAAAACCAACCTACTACCTCCTAAATGAAGGGTAAATTACTGTTATGGGAATGTGTCATGGGTTAGTGCTAGAGAATGACAGAAGTCTTGAATATGCTCTAAAACCCTAAACGTTTGAAGTCTTCCAACTTCCATTTCCAGCACAACTGGAATCTTCACGTTTAATGAACACCTACATCTATCTAAGAGCTAAAAATTGCTGATTGAGCTTAAAATAAAATCAGATGTGACAAATTAACAGAAGTTGAACAATTGAAGGTCTGATTTTGTGAAACAGGTCACTAGCAAAGTATTTTTAATTCAAAGAAAACAATGCGAAAGTATGGCTGAGACATCACTTCCTCTTACTAAATAATGTTAACCACATGTTACTTATCAAGAGAAAGATTCAAGTAACTATTACTTCTCTGTCTCAAAGTAACCTTAGGGCACCTCGCTGATGATCATTATTCAAGGTACCATCTACCAACTACAGAAGGGAAAACCAAATCTTCCAGCTAGGATTCAGCAGATAAGTAGAAGTTAAAAGGTAGATTTAATGATACCACTCTTCTCATCCATCTACCAACCTTATAAGAGAATGGAGACATGACCTAGATAAAAGGCTATGTAAGAAGAAAAGAGAAAAAAATATAGGCGGCTTAGCTAAAGAAACTTAAAACATGTTGAAATCAGGAGCTCAGTTGGGCAAAAATTAATAAAAACACACAGAGAACAAGATTCTGCTAAAGGGAATTCCTGAATTGTTTAGAGATGTTAGAGGCCCTTTTATTCTTTCCATAATTCTTTGGTGCAGATCACCAAAAATGTGATAAAACTGCAGCAGAAATAACAGTTATTTTGCCTTAGCTTATGCAGCAAGGCATAATTAGAAATCTAAGTATTACTTGCACTGATTTTTCCAAAATAAATTTTGGCATACAATAAATTATTAAATAACTTATTTAAATCTATTTGCATATAGATAGAATTTTTGAATTCCCATTTTCAACTTGCTGGTGATGGAGTGTCTGACTTTGCAGTAACATGCTTACCCCTTTTGGATCTTTAGCAAAGTAACTCCCACTGGATCCTTGAGAGATCCTTTCTGGAAAAACTCCACACTCTATAGCTTGTTCTGCTCTCAGAATAAGTTCTGCAAATTCTGGATCATCTAAAAATATATTCATATCTGCAGTATGCCCTGAAAAACAAGAAAACAACCAGTCTTAAGTGAAACTTGTTCTACAAATTAAGCAGAAGCAAACACATTGATAAGCCAACAGCCTTCCCTGCTGACACCTATCCAAGCGCAGCCTGAAAAATCTGGTCCATTTCAGCAGTGCAAGTTTTCCCACTGATTTATCCATGCCTAATCAACTTTTTGTTTCAAGTAAATCAGCCAAATCTGCAAAGAAATTTGAGACTGCCACTGCTAAGTGTTTACAATTTTCAAGGATTTCTCTTTTTAATATTTATGTACAATACAAATCTAAGGAAAAAAAAATTCCAAGTCACAACTGTAAAAAAGGCATGAAAGATTTTACATATTATTTTTGTGTCCTGTACATTTCCTTATTAAAAGAGTATTGTACCATTCATTTAAGAGCTTGGCTAACATGTTTATTATCTGCTAAAAGCAAGGAAGTTAATCCACTGAATAATCTGCTACATACAGCACTCACAAGTGGCACCAACACAGCAGTGATGTACTGCAGGTCAGAACTGTTCCAGCCTTAGAACACTGGGAGTGACTTGTAGCATTTCTTTGCCTACTGACCAGAAGATGAAGCCTGTGCAGACATCCCTGTAAATGTTTAGAAAGACAAGTAGAAAGGAAGGCGCCAGAATACTACTGATCTTTCAATTTTTTCAATATTTTTTCACAAGTTTTGGTACTGTATATTATTATATTTTCTTTTAAAGCTAGGATTGTTTCACATGTTCACCGAGTGCATTCGAATGGGCCTGTGCATTAGAGCTTATTTCTGCATTAACAAACAGCTACATTTTTCTAAATTAAACATTTACAGATAAAGTTGCTTTGTTCCCATTTCAGCAATCAAAGAAATTTAATATACATCCTTCTGGAATGACAACCTACGAAGAATCCACTCAAAAAATATACTCCTTAACAGTTTATGTAGAGCCAATTAAAAAAAAAAAAAACCCACACCTTTTTTTTTTGGTAGCTCAGGACAGTTTTTGAAGCTTTTTAGAACCTTAGCACTAACTTGCACATACCACTCGAAACAGCAACATGGACTCCAAACAAAACCAGTCAAAAAGCATTATAATATAGGAAAATCTTAGTACGAGTTGGCAACAAGGAAGAGAAACCTTAAAGCTAATAGCAGATCATTCTTAAGAATAACAGCTACAAGCCATTGGATTCAGGATCTCTTATAACTATCTGTGATAAACTACATTTTAGACTTTAGAGTAGGACAACAAGAGGGAGGGAAGAGGTTCAAAGGTTTTACTGTCACAAAGTACTTAAATGAGTTAGGGAAATAAACCAAAAGACACACAATAAACTTATTTTCATGGAAAAAAAAAATCACTTCGAATCAGTGGTTCTTATTTCACAGTCAAGGCTCAGCTATCTCCACACATCTACATTACATCACACAGCTGAGCTGCAACCACTACATATTCTTCTCAGTGAAAGCAAAATCAGGGTTGTGCATTATACTGTTACCAAATGAAGTGCAACATCCATACTAAGTCATTTTGCACGATTATCTTCCAGATGAAGAAAACCTACAGATGAACTTTGTATCACATGGATTGCAGTTGACTGTGTGGAAGAATCAGGTCAGTTTTTAATTTTTGTGCATTTATTCTAGAATCTAGAACCACTACGTAGTCTCACTGTCTGAGGAAATTCTTCAACTCTGTCTTTTCTAACATAAAAGATAACTTCAGAAAAATAAATTCAAACAAACAAACCACATTACACTGTATGCTGAAAGAAGACAAGAGAAAAAATTTTTGAAACTCATTATTTGCTCAGTGTTGCTACTGTGCTGCTAGGAGGCATGTTACAACTGTGATGTGGCTGTACAAAAACAATTAGGCTGACAAGGAAACTAGCAGTTGTAAGGAGTTTCTCAACCCTCTCCATCTCCATACAAAAATAAGCCATATTAATCGAAGATGGTATTTGAATGTGACAGGGTTTGGTTTTTTTTTTTCTTTTTTAGTTTCTTTAAAAAATATATTTTAATCAAGTTTTCCACTGAGAAAGCATGTTATGTCACAACTTATTCCTACTAGAGTCTCTAAACTTATAATTATAACTAATTAAGGTTTCTCTTGCAATTACTCTTGAAAATTACTCTTCTCATTAAACTCCCACTAAGGAGACAGGGCTCACACACACACAGTTGAACTACCAATCTTGAGAACTTTTTTCACATTAATTTGGATAAGGCCCAAGTTGGTGAAGCTGCTACACTGGAATGATGAGGACTTGCCAAAGAAGACACAAATACTATTATCCACGTATGCACCTCGACCTGTCCTTCCATCAAGCTGGCATGACATGAGCTAAGTTAAACTAATACATTTTACAAAAGTAACATGTATGAACTCCTTCAGCACTAAGCTAGATTTATACTTTTTAAACATAAATATGATTAAAGGTAGTCCCTTTAACCAATTCCATCTTCTCCTATTCAGTCTCCTGTTCTGACCATAACTCTATCAGGGAAACATCTGCATTGCAATAACATACATAAACAACATCTGGTGCATGCTGGTTCCGCCTGACACAGGAAACAATCCTGCACCTTCAAGGGTTACACATACAGAAAAGGTAAGGACAAGGAAACAAAGGATGAGATGCTGTAATCAGTATCAGTTCGGAGATTTTTCTTACACACTTTTGGGGCAGATTCCAAGTAGTACTCTGCATTCACCATCCTTATTGCTTCAGTGGTGCAGGACCCATGGCTCTAGCCTCCACTCTGAAGCAGCAACTTCTTTTTCGAAGTTTCTAGACACATTTTGCTAGAAGCACTATCTCCTTAACAGATCTTAAGTCTTGTAGGAAGAAGTCAGGAAAACTCTAACATTTTAATGGCATATTTACGATATGGACATATGGGCTACACTTCAGACCAGTGCTTAAAAGACAAGATTTTTCTGTCTCTATGGCCAAACAAGCAAAAGTTCTCTGTAGTTACTTAAACAGAATTATTAACACAGCTTATTTTGTTAAACTTGATGGGCAGGTTGTTTGGATTTTTTTCAAGCACTCTATTGTTGCAAAAGAAACAGTGTTGCCAGTCTCTGGCAAGAAATACTGCATTTGTAGGATGTATAATTTCAACAGCAAAAAACAAAGAAGTGACAGAACTCCACACATTTCTGTCAGCAAACCCATCCCAGATATACACTTACATAGAAACTTGCACAGAATCAGAAAGCTTGAAAGTCTATAGAAACAATATATATCATGTAATTTATCCTTTTACCAGTGTATTTAGAATTAGATAATGGGAACACTTATGTCTCTTTTTAAACTAACAACTCAGTTCTTGCATTTCTGGACTTTCACATTGTATTTTTCTCTTCAAGAACCGATTTGAAAATATGAAAAGAAGATAAAATTGTTATGAAACCCAAAAATACGACGGTAGAGGCCACAACTAAAACTCTTAAAGCATGTGATGGTACAAAGTGAGCATGTGATTAAAACAAAGAACAAACACAGACTGATTTTTTTTTTTTCAAGATGAAACGATGGGAGTCACAAAAAAGTAGTTAGTGGGATAGGCAGGTCAAACTGAAAACTCGACACTTCTCCAAGTGTTCAGGAAGCAGCAGCCAGTCCTGCCACAAAACGGTCTTTAAAACATGCAAAGCTACAAGATTCGAAAAACAAGACAGAAACAAAGCAAGGCCCAACAAAGCAGCAGACAGTGAGAGGGGAGAAGTGACAGCGGAGACACTCATAGAGATGTAAAGGAGTTCGTGTAGCCCTGCACATAGGGACAATGCAGTCGAATTTCTATCCGTTTGCAGCATCTTCCCCTCATTAACATTCAGCGAGCCCATACGTCGAGAGAGATCAACACACCTGTGCCCCTCACTGATACGGTGCCATCGGACACGGCACATCGAGCACACTTGAGTCCCGACAGGTATTTTTGTAGCCTCGCTGGAAGGACAGACCAAGGCAGGGGCTGCCTCTACCCCCGACCCGACCNCGCGGCCCCCCGCAGCCCCGAACGTTTAACAAAAACACCCCCGAAACCCGCCGGAGTTCTACACCTGGAACAGGCTTGCCCCCCCCGCCAGCTCTTGCCATAGCCAGCTGCTCTCCATCCCCGAACTTTGCACATTGTTCTGCACCATCGCGGTAACTTCCCAAATGAAGCCTAAAAACAGTAAAAGAGAAAACAGTATGAATTCATTGCCATTATTTCCATGTTCCCCCACTCTCTATGCGTTATTAAGTGGAAGAAAGAGAATACAGCTATAACCCCAACATACTGCATCAGATGTCAGCCTGGATGTGTCCTCCCAAGCCTGTCTAGAGAAGAGGCAGTTTTCTTACAGCTTTGGTGAAATTTGACAGAAAGATACTTGCATTAAATATTTGCATAGAATTGGGATTGTGGGTTATACTGGGAGCAAATCATTTCTCAGCTAAAAATAGTATTTGTATATAATTTTTATTCATTATTCTTATAGTTAAAACCATGGTATAAGAATTTAACACGTGCATAATCTGGATTATAGGGGGGAAAAAAAATCACTTTTCTTGGTTACTGACAAAATATAACCTTACTGAAATTCTGGACTTGTGTTTGTTTTGTCTAGGGTTGCCTGTCAGCCAGTGGACTTTGGAATTAAGCCGTGTCATTTACTTATGTAACTACTAATATCTGTAATATCTGATAAAATCTGTTCACACTTGCATTTCTGTTCCTGTTCATTTCTATTAAAAGTGAACTCAGTTAACTGTGACTCCAGGTGAATAGTCATTTGATGCCTAGTAAACACATATATGAAGGTTACAGCAACTAGATGTAATCTTCTGTACAGAAAATTATACAGATGTTAATCTCTGTGCCCAGCAAGCAAAAAAGATCAAACTAAAAGGAAGAAGTCTGACATTTTTCTCAGCAGACTGTTAAGTAATACTGCACCTCCCTTTAGCTACAAGTGGCTGTTTCAATAATGTTCCACTGAATAGTCCACTCATAAGCTTCTAAAAAGATTGAGAGCTTGTTCTTTTATAAAAATAAGCAGGAAAGAACTCATTAGTTATTTCCTAGAAAGGCCTGGTTTGGAAGGAACCTTAAAGATCATCTATTTCCAAGTCCCCTGCTGTGGACAAAGATACCTTCCACTCAACCATGTTGCTCAGACCTCCACCGAAGCTGGCCTTATACACTTGCAGAGACAGGGCATTCACAACTTCTGTGAGCCCTCTGTTCCAGTGTCTCAAGAGCCTCACAGCAAAAAAAACCCCAAAAAACTAAAAAACCTTATTTTTTCCGGTTTATGAGTTCATCTGCACATATTACAGTATTTCTAAATGCAGTTAAGTGGTAGTTTTCATCTTCTGCTTCAATAAGAATTCTGTAACTTGCTCACAGGTCTTGATCTAACAAAGCCTTTATTTTGTCTCACATTTCAGTAGTGCAAAGTTCAAACACCACGAGAGCTCATAATTAAAAAATACACACTACCATCATAGTAATTACCAAACCATTAATTTTAATTCCAAGTAGCTAATACTCTTCAATTAGCCACCTGGATTAAAATTATTAAGTACATCATGTAAATAAGCTGGGTCATTTTCGTCATGCTAAAACTTTTGTCCCTCTCCTCCCAACCAACAGAGCAGACTTGGTCATCTGCTTACATGTATTTGAGCACTATGTCAGAGCACTGGAGTGGGAGAAAGAGCAGGGAGAAGGGGGATGAATCCCCGCACAGCCGTGCGCTTCTCGCTTTCGGTGAGCGCCCTCTTGTGACACAGCCCAGGCGGAGCAGCGGCTCCGCGTTCCGAAAGCAGCAGCAGCGCGACACGGGCAGCAGTGCAGGCCCCCGCGGGGACCGCGAACGGCCAGAGTTTAACTTGGACAGCTCTCCTCTGCTCAAAGGGCTAAGAAACCGTGTTAACTATAGTATGAGCCAACAAGCCAAACAGGTGTGTAAGATTACTCTGTCAAAACGCCCAAAAGATCCTACAGGCTAACTAAACTTACACAAACAGGACACTCGCTATATTCATACGCCAATTAGCCGTCTGAGCTTAAAACTGTTAAAACAGAAGAATCAGATAAGATTTCATAAACAGATTCAGTTGATCGAGTGCAGGCTGGTTCTAATTAAACATTTGAACAAACACACCACATACTTCAAGCGCCTCTTCAAATTTTTTACATTCCCTACTAGTTATTTCAAGGAGGCAAATGGGAACCTGCCAGTCCCGAGGCCGCCTGGGGGCAAAGGACAGCGGTGGCGGCTGGGTGCCCGAGCTCCAGGGAAGCTTCCACCTGCTGAGGCTTTACTGGCAGTTCCTAGTTTAAAGGTGCAAAGCCTGGCCCAGATCTCCGGCTGCTGTAACTGTTTTTTCCCAAATTGTGTTAAAAAAACCCAAACCAACAAACAAACAAACAAAAAACCAAACAAACAAACAAACAAAAAACCAAACAAACAAACAAACAAAAAAAACAAAAAAAACCCCCACATAGGTCTCGCTGGGTAACATGTTTTTGTCAGTGTGATGCAGTTTTGGGCTATGCTCCCAGCCCTGGCAGGCTGCTGCTGTTCCCTGAGGATCGTCCCACAAGCACCTGTGTCCATAGACACGGCCGCAGGGGCAAAGAACGCCCTCGTCCCGGCGGGAGCAGCGGGGAGGAACGCAGCTCTTCTCAACAGCCCGATGCTAAACTCTGCGGGGCAGGGACACCCAGCCCACGAAGAGGCTCTTCCCAGCGCAGCAGGCCGGGGCCTGGCGAGCTGCCCCTCACCGCGGGCCGCCTCCTGTGACAGGCCCCAAGCTGGGACCCGCTCCCGCNGGACTCTGCCCGCTGGCGCGGCGCCGCCGCCGTGTCCGGCCGGTGGCGCGGGAGAGGCGCTGCCGTGATGGCCGGGACCTGACGGAGCTCCGGAGCGAAAGGCCGCGTTTGGGAGGAAAAGCCCTGCCCTGTGCATTTGCCGAGAAAGGCTTAGCGAACAGTTAAAGAAGTGTTTAAAAAGAGTTAAGATGTTAGCGCATTGTTACATGGGGTAAAAAGTGATACTTGTAACGTGCCAAAACAATGTACTTCATCGCCTCCGGTGTATAAAACTCACTGTCAATGAATTAGCAAATGTTTCAGTTCTTGAGCATCCGCTGTCATGTCATCTGCTGTTTCCAACTTAACTTTGATACCGCCCTTTAAAAACTAATTCGATTTGCTGAATGGGCTGTTTTGTTACCGGGGCGTGTGAAAAAGCCTCTGGACCTATAAAAAATATCCATGGTTTTATGGGTCCCTGTCCTTTGAGAATCTTGTCTGCAATTTGCAAAGATGGGTGCAGTTGTTAATTCAGTAAAGAGCACAAGAATGTGCATGTTTCTGGTTGCAGGTTTTGACTTATTTTGGAAATGGTTTCCTTCCATATTAGATAATAACTAGAAAGGAAAGTGTGTAGAGAGGAAGATGTGTTACATTAAAACTGTATTTCCCTTCTGCTCATGTTTCTGGTTTTCTAATATCTGAATATATTCCCTCTTGTGGAACAACAGTTTTTGCTGTTGAGTTCTTGTAGTTGTACATCATGTCTAGAGAATACATCAAATAATCTGTAGTCTTTTAGGGAGTAATTTACATGTGTGCCCTGCAGTGGTTTTGTGTGTACCATTGAGAACACTTGAAGGTAAAAAATATCCCGATTGTTTTAATGTCGGGATGTGCTAAAGTAACTGTATTTAATACGTGGAAAAATCATTATTAAACTTTTCTCTGAATGCAGGTTTATAACATTAGATAATATAAAAGAGAATAATGAAAATACAAACTGCTGCTTAACATGGGAAAGAAGGGTAACAATAATCAAACAAGTTGCATAAAGTTTTGTTCATTTTTCATTTCCAACTTTCATATTATATTATTAAGGGAAAATGCCCTGAAGATGGATGGGATGAAAGCACCATTGAATTGTTTCTTCATGAACTTGCTATAATGGATAGCAATAACTTCCTGGGCAACTGTGGTGTTGGTGAGAGGGAAGGAAGAGTGGTGTCAGGACTTGTTGCCCGAAGGCATTACAGGTACAAATTACTGACTATTTGAATCATTAAAGTTTATTATTAATGCTTTGCAACGGCATATTTTATTGTGGTTTTGTTTATCTAAGACCTTGATAGCATTTAAGAAAAATAGTATAATGCAATAATTGAATTGATACAGCTTTATATATTAAATTTTCATTAATAACTCATTAGAAAGTCTTGAGTGAAGCAAAAATATTTTGTCAGGATTATGTCCTATATGCTGAATTTGTAGAATCTGAAGTTGTTGATTTGTCCTCTACAAAGGAAGCAGAGATCTTACTGTTTTAAAGTAATCAGTGTATTACATGCCTTTTATAACAAGGTGCAGCTTTTCATCTATATATTATTAAAAACTACTGTACATTGTAGCTGCATGATATTGAACATTGACATGAACAGCTCTTTGTATTTTGTTATATTTGTTCATAGCTTTATAATGTGATTAGTTGATAGGCAGATGAAACACCAGTCCATCTATAATAGATTTTATATGAAGTAAGGAGCTCTCTAAAGACAAAAAGAGCTTTTATTAGATTGTAGCCCTTCTGACACTTACTTAATGGGTATGTTGGATGCTATAATTTTAGAGGGTCTGGGTTAATTTCCTTATAAATGCACTTTTTCATATGTGTGCTTTGAATTCTGTGCTGAGTACCTTGCTGTGATGTTTTATTCAACATGAACGAAACAAAACGAAGGTTCCAGGGTGTTTCTTCTTGAAAGATAAACAGAAAAACATTTTAGAGGCCAGAAATTTAGCAAGCTTTACCATATGGGGGTTGAGTTACTCAGGCTTGATGGCTTTCATAAGCCCTGCAGTACCATGAAATATTTACGGCAAAATCCAGTAATACATCAGTTCGGCTTTTTTAGTTTTGTGTATGGCTCTGTAGATTCAGATATGCATGGCAGGGCAGGGGAGGATATCTGGGGAAGTTCTGCTTTTGGCCAGTGCTGGAGAAAGCATGCCTGGCTTCTGGCCAGAGGGAGCCTGAACTGGCATTCGCTACTGTTGTTCCAATGCAGCTCTGTCACCTGGCATCTCGCTCCTCCTGTGAGTGTCAGCAATAGCAAGGTGTCCTCCCCTCCACTTAGTTCTGCAATAAGTTTTACAGGTGACTTTGGGAGTGTTGGAGGTAGCAGGAGATGGTTTTCAAGCTGTCTCTCCTTTTAGTTTAATAAAGGGTCAGTCTTATGGAAGATTGCTTCTTAGGAAGAGTACCTATATGCACAAAATAAAATGTACTGATTTGAGGCAGCTGTTAAGAACATAGCAGGAGTGAGGGAAGAAAATATTTTAGGTGGCATGAGGATTATATGTAAGTTTCAATTAATTATCAAGTGTTTGTTGATTTCAACTTAGAACTTAAAACGGAAAAATAAATTTAAGCTGTAAAACCATGCCCCAAGAAGTTCTGAATGTCACATACTCCTTGGACTGCATTTTATTCTGTTTCCAAGACAAAAATGGAATTAAAGCCTAAGTAAGTGTATACTGTTACTAGCTTACTTGAGCAGCTGCTGCTTTTCAGCCATGGGTAAGGTTAGTTCTGTAAGCTTGTATTTTATAAATTACTTCAGGATCCTCCACTCCTGAGCTAAATAACGTTCAATGTTTATAAATGCAGTTTATAACCATAATTTATAAACAGAGTGCAGAGAGACATAGTAGTCCATGATAGATAACATTGAATAGCAAAATGATAGATGAAGGGAAGATATATAAGATGGGCAAAGCGATACATAAATCCGTCTGTATATGGATCTGTATTGCTTTGTATATATTATTTCCTTGCCTTATGAAGATGAAGCATTTGTCAAGGGAGTATCTATAATGCCACTATACCTATGCTACACTACACTGTAACATTTTTGTTTTCATTGATTGTGTGTCTGAACATGTCAGCATTTATAATGCTATTTCAACAAACATCAAGAAGTGCTGAGGTGCACTTAAAAGGAGATCTCCAGATGCTAAAGGTGTTGCTGCTACGGGTCTTCTCAAAGTTTTTACTTGCATGCAGGAACATTGTAAATCTACTGTTAAAAAAACCCCCCAAAATTTCCTAGAAATGTGTGTAGTTTGTTAAAATGGAATTGATTGTAGCAGATATTGATGTTGCATTGGGTACAAAGTTTTCCACAATTATTTATCAAATTAAACTCTCTTCAGTCAGCAAGAATTATGCCTTTGCAACGTGAAAAAACTTGATGTGTGTTTTCAACTTCTTTTGTTTAGGTTGATCCATGGAATTGGAAGATCAGGTGATATTTCTGCAGTACAGCCTAAAGCTGCAGGTTCAAGCCTTTTGAACAAACTTACTAATTCAGTAGTTCTGGATGTTATTAAACTGGCCGGTAGGTGTAAATCTGAAAAATTTCACTTGTTTGTGAAGTTACACCGTGGATTCTTCACGTTAATTTCTGACTTGCTTTTTATGTGCAGGTGTCCGGACAGTGACCAGTTGCTTTGTGGTTCCTATGGCAACAGGCATGAGTCTGACTCTGTGTTTTTTAACATTGAGGCACAAGAGGCCAAAGGCAAAATACATTATCTGGCCACGTATAGACCAGAAATCTTGCTTTAAATCAATGATAACTGCAGGTAAGAGGGTAACTGATTGATGACACTGTGTGTTCTTCCAACAGATATGAAATTTCCATCTATCAGAATGATCAATTCATATCCTTGTAGTAAGATACAAAAAAAGGTCTAATGCATGGTAGTTCTTTATTTGTGCACTTCTGATTTCTAACATGTAATTAAAATGTGCATGCTGTCTTCCTAATGCCTTGGAAAATGCAAGCGTGTGCAGTGGTACAGAGGTGTATAAAGGAGTCAAGTGAGAACACAATACTCAGGAAGTTGCAGTTCACCCTCAGAGTAAGATGTCTAATTTGCTGTCTTTAGAATTATGTAAAACCAAAGCTCATGGTTCAAATCTCTCTCTCAAATTTATACAAAAACCTGTGTCCTAGGAAGAGTGATCAGCAGGTGACAATCTGATTTGCATAGTCTTTTCTGTCAGAATCTACTCAAACAATAGTAACATGAAGTGTTTTTCAAATGTATACTGGAACTAAATCCCCACAGTTAGTCAGAGACTTGTTGAGTTATATTCAGTTCTTTCTTTGTTTGGTCAGGTTTTGAGCCTGTAGTGATAGAAAACGTATTAGAAGGTGATGAGCTACGGACTGACCTCGAAGCAGTGGAGGCCAAAATCAAGGCTCTTGGTGCTGAAAATGTTCTCTGTGTGCATTCTACAACATCTTGCTTTGCTCCAAGAGTACCTGATAGGTAAGCAGTCTTTGTAAAAAGTGTTATTTGTTACTAATAAAACAAATAAACATCCTCCCCATGCCCCAGCAACAACAAAACCCAACCAACCAACACCTCCGTGTTTTAACCATCCATCTTCCTAAAATTGCTTCTGCCAACAATTAGTAAAGGTTCTTCAATCCCCTTCCTGAAAAGCATATTTAAAAAGTGAGAATTACTCAGAAGGTTTTTCTTCTGTCATATATGTGAGGTTAATGTTGCTCTCTTGTGGTGAAATTAATGTCATTTTGCTAGTGGTTTTCTTAAAATTTCATGGAAGTAGTAAAAGTAGACTCTCATGGAAACATAATCCAGGAAATGTAGCTCCATGGCTAATGCCATGTTTTAATATTACTGTTGCCTTTTCTACTCTTCCCCTCCACAAGCATAGGAAAGAAATGTTATTGAGTCTGAAATGTGGCAAGTAAAAATATATTTCACTCTCTTCTCCTACCTTAAACCCCCCCCAGTATTTATCATAGGTTAACCTAGTTGCTAGAGGGAAAGATGGGAGTTAAAACCATATAATTCTATCAGAATACGATGAACATTGCCTGAAGTTGACTTGCAGATTTATTGGCTAACTTAAATCACAGCTCTCAAAACTGAATGGTCTGTTTTATAGCTTGGGTAAATGAATCTTCTCCTTATCTGCTTCCTCTTTTTGACATGCTGCAATTGTTTTGTCCTCTACAACTAAGAGATGAATTATTAGGTAGTGGCACTATGTTATGATATACCACAGATATAGGAAGATTTGAATGTACTTTCTGTTTAAAAGAAACTGTCAACTATTGAAGGCCATAACCTTCATCTTCGTGTAGGAAGGAAAACCCAGACATCATTTCTGGAGGTTGCAGTTTTAAACGTCTGATTTTAAATATGTGCATTTGTAAGGCTTTATTTCGTTGTGGTGGTCATGTTTTAAAATTTTAAGTAGTTTTAAGACTGCTGTACCTATGGCTTTCCTTGAAGTACTGTTTAACTCTGAGAGTAATTCTGTAGTGTATAAATGCTTTTTCTTGGTATTCTACCTGCTGTTGCTGTAAGGTGGTTCTAAAACTACTCTATTTAAGAGAACCAAAGGGAAGGTGTCCTTTTCAGTTGGTTTATGTACTTAGCAGAATTATGTATCCTTTTACATTCAGTAGTAGAAAAAAAGAACAAAGCTTTCTTTTCATGAACTTTAACAAACAGGAGACTAGGAAAGGAAGAATTAACTGGGAAATATTTCTCTATTTGTGACTATTAAGAAATTTGGTAGCTAATTTGCATTACTGCTTTATTTTTATGATATGATTAAGTAGCCCTTTCAATGCTGCATTCTAGGCCTTGGAAGCAGGTGCAGGTACATATGGGTGCTGTGCATCGTTTGCTTCCCTTGCATATAGCACATTCTCTTCAAACTGTAGCATTCTCATTCTGTATCGCAAAATGGATCTAACTTTCACTAGAATATTTTTAGGGAAAAAAAGACTTTTCTGTTTTCAGTACTTACAGCAATAGGTTATTGCTCCTTTAATTTTCAGGTGAGAAAGATGAACATACATAGCTGTACACCCACTGTGTTTCTAGTTCAGTGAAATTCTCTGCTTGCACTTGAAAAGAGGCCTGTAAGGGGAAAACTGTACCTTTGAGTCTCTCTAGAAGGTGAGGAATGTGTCTGATTAAGAACCAGCAGATCAGAAGGCAGAGTCTTTGCCCTGCATGTTGTTAAATTTCCTCAAGTATTCTGTTAATGAGGGGAAGCCAGATGAGGAGCAGCTGAGGTCCCTTGGTCTGTTCACTCTGAAGAAGAGGAGACTGAGGGGGAACCTCCTTGCAGTTGTATATTATTCCTGTTGGAGGGAGGTGGGTAAGCATCGATCCCTTCTGCATGGTCCCAATGACAGGACCCAAGGGAATGTGCTGAAGCTGAGCTAGGGTAAGTTTAGGTTGGATATTTGGAAAAAGTTCCTCACTCAGAGGGTGTTTGGGCACTGGAACAGGCTCCCCAGGGCAGTGGTCACAGCACCAGGCCTGACGGAGCTCAAGAGGCATTTGGGCAATGTTCTCAGATGCGTGGTGGGACTCTCGGGGATTGTGCTGTTCAGGGCCAGGAGTTGGCCTCGATGACCCTTGCGAGTCCCTTCCAACTCAGAATATTTTGTGATTCTGTGTTGGTAAGTGTGAAAAATGCAGCTCCTGACAAATAACTTGACTGTAGAAGATCAATATGTACATTATATTACTGGTGTTTCCTAATCATAAATTATTTTTGATTTTTTTAAGGATAATTTGGTGATGATGATTTCCTAAGGATTTATGTTTCAAAAATTTAATATGACGCAGCAGAATTTTGCATTGCAGAACAACACTAGACAATGTAATAGAAATAGAATGCAAAGGAATGTCACCTCATGGAAAATGTTTTCATACTCTGTCACATTTTATATGTGTGTCAGTAAATTACAGTGAGAGGATGTACAGAACAAGATAGAGTAAAAATGCATTGGAAGTACAGTTTCCTGATTTTTTTAAAGGTAATATTGTCTTTATCATCACTTTAAATTATTTTATATTTCCTGTTTTTTTTCAAATAGATTCTGTTTATAAAATAGATTTAAAAGTTTGGGGAAAATCATGAGTATTTTTTTTTTTAACCAAGCATGATTGGAGTGCTTCAGAAAAGGGTACTGCATATATGGATGTTTAAAATGCTGAAGAATCTTACTTAAAATGATCGGTGTGCTCACATAAATCTTCATTTGACTGATTAATCAATCCAGGTTGAGCTCACTGTGATTTCAGGGGATTCTAAAAGCAAGTGAAGAGTAAACAGCTGAACAAATTTTCAGTTCGTTGAGGTCCATATTCAGACATTTTAGGGCTCCCCGTTCCTTTAAAGAAATTCTTTTCTGTTAATCAGTTTATCTGAAACATGCAAGAGAGATTCCAGCCAAAGGATCGAAATACTAGTTCTTTGAAATAAACAGAAACATGTAAAACTTCCTGTTATAGGATGCTTTTGATTCCTAAGGCACCCTTGAAACTACTATGGACTCCCTTCACATAGAATATTAGAGAAGAGAAAAGAAGAAGAAGTGACTAGCTAAAGCTATGTTAGTTAACAGTAAAGCAACAACAACAACAAAAAAAGCATGTATCTAAAGCAGAATGGTTTGGGATATATTAACTGGTGTCCAGACAAAACTTAAAGTGAAGCAAGAAAAATCTCAGAGTAGATCAACAATTCACAATATATGTAAACACCAATAGAATTTTCATCTCAACTTCTATATCTTAAGATAACAAATGCTGCCTTGAGGTACTAATCAAAAAAGTTACTTTTCTTACTCTGACTTCCTTGGAGACCTTTCAGTCTTTTAATGGTCTGACTTGCAAGATGAGCTTCAGTAATCAATGCTTCTCTAAATTGCAATTTTATGCTCACAGGCTGGAGGAGCTGGCTGTGATTTGTGCTAATTATGACATTCCACATATTGTCAACAATGCATATGGAGTTCAGTCTTCAAAATGTATGCATCTTATCCAGCAGGTAGGAGCTGTGTATTTCCAATAATATTTTTTAGCAAGTATAAGTAAATCCGTGAGTGCAGACAACGTAGCAAATTCTATCAGATGCTTCATAGCTTTGAGAGTAATCCCATGCATGTCTCATATTTGAACAATTTTCTGGGAAAGCACAACAGACAGAAATAGAATTTAGGCACAATAGTTATTTCTATCGTGCTTTTTATGTAACCCTAAATTTGTTTAGGTTTTGTGTATATTCGTGTGTCTTTATAATGGAAAAATATCCTCAATAAGCTTTCTTAAAATATTTTCTTGAGGTTGTTGACTAAAAGTGACAGATTATACTTGAATAGAAATTAAGCCTTCAACAGAATGAGTTAGAGATTTTTAATTGAAGGTACAGGGTTCTACAGCAGCACAAGTATTGTTGGCACAGAATGGCTGAGGAAACTGGTTTAAGTTCAATGTTATGTTCAGAAAAGTTTAATTTCTGTTGGTGTTTAGTTTGAAGAGGATGTTGCTTGATATCTAAGATCAGTCATGAAACAGAATTCTTATTATAGTTTTCCTCATTGTATTGTACGTGCATTGTTCTTCAATATTCTCTTTTCTGTTATGTAGTCAAAATAATAGGTTATATTTTAATAGGATCTGGAGGAACCTGAACTAATAGTAATTTAAAAGATGCTGGTCATCTTTTTTTCTCATTGCTAAGACATTACTAACAGGACACAGACCAGCTTAATGTATAATTGTGAAAGAACATCGTGTTGGCATTTCTAAATCTTGAAAGACTGAGGGAATATATGAAATAGAAAATGGTACATGCTTTATTTTTTAATGTACTTAGTACATGTTGATTGTATTTAACTTGCTCAAGTTTAGCGCGAAACTAACATGAATGAGGCTGTCGAAATGCTGGGTTTTGCTGCATGAAATGTTCTAATGATAAACATTTCAGTCTATAATGCTACAAATAGAATTTTTACTGTTTGTTTCTGTGTCTTTCCTAGACTCAATAAGTTGTTCCTTGCTTATGCAAATATATACATTTGAGCCCTGATTTGTTTTACTATTTTTTACAAAATTTATTTGTGCTAGAAAATTTTCTGTTTATGAGAAAGTAGTTACTAATGAATACTTAGGAATATGTACATGCTGAGCACAGTGTGAATACAACTTGCAAGAGTACCACAGGAAAATCTTTTGAGACCATTTCATGTTGTGCATTTCCTCTGGTGGTCTCCTGTCAATTAAATCAAATGGTAGCTGCTGGCATTCATGTTCTCAACAAAAAGCTGACCAACTTGGAGTGTGCTTCCTATCTCCTGTGCACTGAGCTATCAAAACATAGAACTAATAAATGACATTTAGTTGGCTCCACTTTTTTCTGTCTGTTTGCCATAGGTATTAACTCTGTTTCTACTTCTTACATTTAGTATGTAGTCTTAAAAATGTGTATTTGCATGTATTTTGATATGTGTAGGGTTTTACCCATACATATCAAAATACGAACTTTCCAAGTTCTCTTATGCTGCATACTTGTTAATTGTACAGTTCATAGTTACGTGCTACTCAAATTGAGGGTGTACTGCAGAATCTACTTTTTTTCCTTTGAAAATATGAGTGGTTAGGTATAAGGATGGGGGGATATCTGCTATAAGAAATTACTTGAATCTTGATTTTGAAAGTAGCCTTAGAAGAAGGAGTGCTGTAATAAGCCTGTTTGTTTAATGCAGATTTATATATGTATTGAAAAAAGCTTTGCTGATGAAGCATTAACTTGTAGCCTTTTATTGAGAGAGTTGTAAAAACTGTTCGGGATTGAGCAGCTTTACCTGTATAATTCCCATCAAATTTTGAGGAGTTTCTTTTTGGTTGTTGCTGAAAAGGAGCTACAGTTAGACTTCCAGGGACTAAAATTGATACCTTAAATCACAGGAAAATGGGAATTTGTAAGGTACTATGTTAGGCAGAAAATGGTACTAATAGTAAGCAGTGCTAAAAGAGATAATACCATGATTTTTATGTTTTGATCACAAATGTAGAATCTGAGAGTTTCGGGAATTATATTCGTTTTGGCTACACTTTTATATAATCATGGTGCTATCACATTTCCATTTTTTCTAATGTATGCTGTGGATTTTATTTTTTGTCCTTTTTGGTGAAGGGTGCTCGAGTTGGCAGAATAGATGCTTTTGTTCAGAGCTTGGACAAAAATTTTATGGTTCCAGTAGGTGGTGCTATCATTGCTGGCTTCAACGAGTCCTTCATTCAGGAGATCAGCAAAATGTATCCAGGTAACTAGTTCATGGGCTGATTTCAGCCATAAAGAATAACTGTAGAAAACTTGATTATCAGCTTTCTTTCACATAAAATTTATTTTTGCCACTTTAATCTGTATATTTTTTTTTTTTTTTTTCAGGAAGAGCATCTGCGTCTCCCTCTTTAGATGTCCTTATTACACTTCTGTCTCTGGGAACCAGTGGCTACAAAAAGTTACTGAAAGAGAGAAAGGTAAGCTCTTTGGCAAGCAATATTTTCTTGAAGTCTGCTGTTAACAAAACGTTGCTGCAAAACTGCTTTGTTTAGTAAATCCAGTTTCTATCTTTGAAAGCCTTTGAACTTACGAGCTCAGAGCTCTGAATCTGGAAAGTCAGTATGATAGAATTACATCTTGTCTATATGGTACTCATGAGTAAGTATGATTTCCATGTTGTTATGTTAAAACTGGGAGGCTAAACGGAGGGGCTGTACTATCTTGTACAGTATTTATATTTGTTGTTTCTAAATGTGACTAATGCAGTAGAATTTTGTCCTCAAAAACCTAAATGGAGAAGTACTATACTGTTTTATCATGGTCACGCTGCTTCCAGGACAGGAGCTTGGACACTCAAGAGTAACCCAGGTTCTGTGCTCTTCTGCTTTTGTCCCTATTGTGCTTTTGTGCTATGATAGTGCTTAATTAAATGTTTGTGTGCCTCATTCTCTGGAGAATCACAGCTTCTGGTTAGGTTATAAATACTGTGCATTGCCACAAAAAGAGAAAAATATTGTAATTTTAGGTATTCGTCTAGACACACAGCTAAATTTCTTCTCTGCTTTTCACAGACTATGGGTTTTAATTTGGGTATAATTGCACTGCACAAAAATCCAGTGGAGGTCAGGTTGGAATCTGTATATCCTGAGTTATCCTTAATTCTGGAATTAATACTTGCCTGATTTTTCTCTCTTTATATAGTAATACAGAAAACTGTTTCTATAGAGGCTTCATATAAGGAAATGCTGTGATTATTAATTAATTAATTAATTAATTAATAATTTTAAACTATGCATTATCTGTTTCGTTATTTTATTTGAAAACTCTGTTCCAGCTGTTTCCTGCTGACAGCTTGCTGCTGTCTCTGATAATGTGGCAGAGCAGTAGTTCTGGATGCTGTGACTTAGCTGCTTTTGGAGGCATCCGTAAGTTCTGTACTGGAGCTGAGATCCCACAGGAATAGCTAAACTATAGAAAACCAAACCAGCTTAGTGGCCTTACAATGACTAAGAAGTGATCTGTGCAACTGAAGTGAAAACAGCTTGTGAAACAGTGAAAGCAGTTACCACTTTTGCCTCTACTGCAACATTTCATTCTGGACTGTTGTATGTATTGTCATTTATGTTTTGTGTCTTCATTAAAAGCAAATGGTATTTTTTCCCCTTTACTCTTATGTCCAAAATAATCTTAAGTGAATTTATTGTTTTCTACAAAGCTGATTTTGTTGTTACATTTCTACCAGTAGCAGTATAAAGGGGATGAGAAATATTGTCCAAGTCATAAATAATAATTCTTTCATAAATATCTTAATGAATAGCTGTATACTTTGAGTCATCTAATTTCTTGGAAGTAGACTTCTAAAGTGGATACAGTATTATATCTTTACAACTTCAGGTCTTTTTATTTCAAATGTGAATATACTCTATAAACAGAGCCTTATATATGGCATAAATATGTTTCTTTTATTGGATTTGCTATGGAAATAGAAACATTTTTGCTTAAATCTGTTTGTTCCCGAATTGTAAAAATGCAATAGTGATAGTTTATTGCCTGTGCTCTGAGGAAGCAGAGGCAGAGCTATTAAGCTTCCAGCAGGAGCTATTTATAGCTTGACATTGAGTACTCCTTTCTATATTGGTGCAGCTGCACCTACTCACACAAAAAAAAATGAGCTATAAAAAACTTCAAGTGGTTTTTAGTTCATTCTCTTTTTACCTGATCCTCATTTGTGTGGGTGTTACTTCAGGTTATTTGAGTTTAGGCCAGAAAGACCAGAATATTACTGAGGAGAGATTAGTCTTGCTCAAATAAGGAAGAAAATAATCTGCCTAGTTTTTCTTTTACACAGATTAGCTGTTTAATACAGGAAGGGAAGAGATTACAAGAGCGAGAGGAGCATGTACACGGAGTAGGATTTTTCTGACAATCTGGGAGCTGTGGAGTGTGCAGTCATCCAAGAGTATGAGATTATATGTAGTGTTATGAAGGAGTACTGACTTTTCAGAATTCCTTTTTATATGTTTACGTGATGGTTAGAACAGTGATTTTCTGGTCTCAGTAGGTCAATGCAGGTCAATTCTAGGTCAATGCAGATAACAGCTGGTCCATAGCCAATTTGCTTAATACCTTTGCTTTTAAAGAACTTCATGTAAAGGTTGTGTTTTTATGGTAACTTTTGATGCCTCAGTACAGGTTATGTTATGTCCTGTATTTTACATTTCTAGGTCATAAAAGTTGCTATTTTCATATGCATATGTGTGTGTGTAAACCAGGCCACACAAAATATAGCTGTTGCACTGTGTAATGGCGTAAACAACAGGCTTAATTGTCATCTCAAATTTCATGGAGAGCAAGAACCCTACATTCAGGGTTTACATTCAGAACCCTACAGGCCACGTTTAATACCTGCTACTATCCGATATGGTCCTTTCAATCCACTTAACTAATTATTATATCAGTATTATTGAAGAGGTGATGGTTTTGTTTACAGCAGTTATGGATTTCCTCATTAGGCTTAACAATCAAGATAATTCTCATTTTCTCAAATGCATTTCTGTGTTACTGTGGGATGTGATAGAGCTTTTTATATTGGGATCCATCTGTCTGCATACTTTCTGAGAGTAAAACTGGAGTTATTTTTATATCCTTATGGAGTATGTATCTAAAATATTTAAAATCATTCAGAGTGGGAGGAAATTGTTTGGGTTTTACAATTCATTATAATACTGGGTTTATGTTTCGTGAGTTATCACTGTTGTTCTGATTGGAATAAATTACTTGTACAGATCAGTGTGAGTTAGTATTGCTGCTCTACTTATGATGGAAGAAGAGGAAAGCCATTAAATGAGGGATATTAAAAATGTAAAAAAATCAGCTATTCTCAAAGCAAGATAGACGTTTGTTACTCCTCTTTTTTTTTTCTAGTCAGCTTGTTGCGCTGTAGGATGTCACATAAGAGAATATTGGAGAATTTTCCTCATGTGAAGTACATGTAACCATACTGAGACCTTAGAGTAGCTGGAGGCAAATCAATTTAAATGAATTGTTTTAACTGGTGTTGTGTAACTAAATAAGTGCCTAGCACGAATGGAAATTTCAGAGAGGCCTCGATACTTAGAAGCCTGTGTTGGAGAAGTGCGGGTCACAGAGCCTGAACTCAAGGTCTCACAAGTGCTGAAGAGAAAATGTTTTGATTGCTGTTGTTAAGTAAGACCTTTTAAAAAATGTGAATGTTAATGTTACCAAATCAGATTGGCAAGGCTTACTGGGCACTTTCGGTAGATTACACATATGTTAGATACAGATGATATAAAGATGTAAAGGTTCAGTAATTAATTTTGTATTTTTAAAACTTTCTAGTATAAATCCATAACAAAATTCCTGCAATGCAAGAGAATCTGCCTGGGAGGGTGTGTGAGCTATATGCAGGTGTCACACACATATATGAGTAGTTTGTTGTAGTAGAAGGGAATACATGTGACCTTGCCCCGATACTTAACACTGTGTTAATTACCCAATACAGCATTGCCCCTGATGAGTCACAGCTGTATCCAGTAAAGATCAGTGTGATATAAGGGGAATCATGAAGGAGGAGGAGCCCTGAGCAAGAGGGAACAAGGGGAATCATGAAGAAGAAGGATCCTGGGGAGAGAGAATCACTGCTGTGAGGTCAGTCTGGGGCTGCAGTCAGAGCCTGTTGTTGGAACCTGCAGTCACAGTCTAGCTGGGTAAAAGCCTGCACTCAGAGTCTGCAAACCAATACCTGCAGTCACAGTTTAGCAGGAAATACCCAGCAGTCAGAGGCTGCAAGGGAAGCCTACAGTAGGAGCTGCTGCAGCAAGAGTCAGTGAATGGTTGGAGTCAGGATGGCTGAGCTGTAAACCAGGACCCTTTTCATGCTGTGATAAATAAGAGGTCTGTGGGTGTCTTGGCTCATTTTTACCCTTTAATAAGAGGGCTGCTGCAACAATTTGTCATGTGTTTGGCTGCATTTCAGGCAGCTTCCTTCTGGGCTCTCATCTGCTGGCAGGTCTCCGTGCTCAGCCCTGCAGCTCCTCTGCTGGGTGGCATGGTGCACCAAGTGATCTGGTCAGACCACAGCTCAGAAGCAGCTGGTCCTTCTGAGGCACAAAGCAGGAGAGGCTCTGATGGTTGCATTATAGAACAGCTGCTGCTGCAAAATGCGATGGGACCAGATCAGTCTCAGGCAAGGGTAGGAGAGCTGGCAGACTGTCTAGGATGAAGAGGCTGTAAAACGACTCTTGCACAGTGTCGTCTTCTGCACCATAAGCAGCTCTGTGGCCGTTCCCTGAGGACAGCTCATCTTTTCAGATGAGAGTGACACAGGGAGGAAGGCAGAGTGTAACAGACACAGAGTGTAAGCAAGCTGGGTGGTTAGAGCCAGCTAGGATAGTTTCAACCCTGCACAAAAACTTTACTGGCCTTCAGCAATTGCCTCTTTGTCAGCTGGTGAGGGACTGATGGCTTGCTTATTCAGTACCCCCATCTTTTTCTCTAGAGTTACTGACTTTTCCTTTCTTGTTTCTCTCTTGATCTTTTCATTTGCAAGAACAGTGCCTATCACAATGGAGCAACAAATGAAGTAATCACCCCTACTAGTGTAGATTCTATTGAAAATAGTTTTTTAGTATAAATATACTATGATTCAAATATTTTTAATGATTGTTACAACACTTCTTGAAAATAATTTTGTATGCATATGTCAGAGTAGACTGTTTCATCCAAACAATTGAGTTATTTGGCCTATTTGATGCAGACATTGTTGGTGACTTGTTCTTTGTTTTTTAAGGTGTTTCATTGGCTTAGATGCTCCTAGAACCAGAAGTGAAAGGCATTTCCGCATAGTTTAACATTCATTTATCTAGACTAATGAGGTTTTGTGATAAGTTTCTAAGGTAAAAGAGTGAATGAAATCATGAAATTTAACTGACATTTAGTGCTTGAGTTATTCAGTGTAACTTTAGCATAATAGTTGGCTTCATTGGAGAAAACTTGAGTGCCTGCTACAGAAAATCTATTATGTAAGAGCTCAGTTATATATGATTGCTTAGGGTGCTTATAAATTTTCCATATAAGAGAAATATTTTATAATGGAGGTTGCTTATAGATTTGACCTCACAAAAATATTGCTTTAATCCATTGTTTGGAAAGGCAGATAATCTATTTTGCAACAAACTTCTGAAAATGTCTACAGGGCTTCCAATGGAAAGATGCAAAATAGTGTTGTTCATAAAAGCAGGAAACTTTGAATTTGGGTTCATGTAGCTTTAATTAAACTGCTGAAAATTCATACATGGCTTTTTTGCCATCTTTCTGTCCTTCTTTGTTTTAATGAATGTATGTAAAGGCTCGTCTAGTAACCTAATTTAATTTAACGGGTTTAATTAAATTCAATATATTTATGCAGGGGGTAACATTTTATACCAACTTCCAGTAATATTTCCAGTATTCCTTTCAGCAGTCCTTTCAGTAATACTGTAAGAGATTTATCAGAGAATTTTCTAGATACAACACACAAAAATTATTTGGAAATTGGTCTTGTGCCAGTATATTTTTTCTCAGTACTAATTTCACCAATAATATCTCCAGAGCAGGCACAATTTATGCGCATTTCTACAATATTTTGGTTCAGTTTTAAAAGTAAATAGCCAGCAGAGGGAACAAAAATTAATTTATGATTTGTATTCCAAAACAAATACTAATAAAAGGGCTAGTACAGTAGTGATGCTTATTATGGAAAGTAACAAATAAATAATGTGCTTATATACAGTGAGGGACCAGAGGAAAGGCAGAAGTGCCTTAACATTTGAAACATAAATATTTTTCAGCTTCTATGAGTGAACCATAAATAAACTCTGAACTGAAACCATAAAATCACTTGATTTATGAGAAATAAAAATGATTTTTCACGGTTTTCAATTCTGATAATTAAACATAGATATTTCCCAAAATTTTTTGGTTTTTTCAAGTATTACAGAAGATTTATGTTTTTGAGGATATTGTATCAACAGCCTAATTCATTTAGACAGTAAGAGGGTACTTTTTTCTCTCCATCTGAGTTCATTCTGTGGCATTAGGAAGTACAGGGTGGGGAGCTGTGTTCATTTAGTCACTCATGAAGGGAGGTGAGGTTTCCTGCAGTGGTTCAAGAAAAGCAGCTGTAACATTCTTCTAACTTAAGTACCACAAAGCTCATTTGGTTTCATAAGACCTTGGGGAGGTTCTGTTCAAGAGCATAATTTTGATCACAAGCTGTAATTTATATCTGTCAGAGTCTGCAGGTCAAAGCAGGATACTGGTCTACAAACAGAAGAGGTAATTCTATTTAAAGAATGAAAAATCACTTGTCAGGTCCAGAAATTGATGAGGATGCTTAAACAGGCAGTCACACTAAAGCAGATAAGCAGGACAATTTTTATGGCCTGAAAGAGGAGAGGCCTGGTGTTAAATATCTTTTAAAAAAGGCTACCCAGTGTCTGTATGGTTTTGCTAGTTTTTATGAGAGACTAAGCATTAAAACGGATGGAAAAACAGCTAAAGCTTACAATAGGAAGAATGGTGTTTATTCTCACTCTGTCCGTAAGTGTTTTGAGCTGATATCTGAAGAGGAATATATTAAAATGAGGCAGAGCATGAGCAATTATCATAGATTACTACCAGGGAAGAGCGAGGATATAAAATACACATGAAGTAAGAGAAACAGTCTCTTATGTGCAGTGTGACTTGTATCTGAGCCAAAGTATTTATAAATCTCAGTCTTATGACACTTTCACAGTAAAGGTGCAATCCAATTAAGTGATAGCAGAAATTCAGATAGTTCCATTCTGGTAGTCAGCTTGAACAGAAGGGGGGTTCTAGGAAAAGGACAGACTGCTCAACAGAGCTGAGTATTCAGGAGAGTGTATATTGTGTGAAACAAAATACAGTCGAATGTGTACTTAGAGCCTCTTTAAGAACTGAATTTTTCTTCTCTTGCAGAAAAAGAAGTCTCTGTACTAGGGAAATGTGATTGTGTGATACACGGTAACAAAATATAATGCTTTTAGTCTGGAATGTATTAAAGGAGAGAAGAGAAAGTAAGGAGCAATTTGCCAAAACGCGGCCATCTGTGATGGTAACAGTTCGTTCTCAGTGGCTTAGGGGGCTAGGGCATGGGAAGGCTCTTGAAAAGTAGGGTAGGGTAAAACCTGCTGTGCAGTGGGAATCTCTTCAAGATTTTTTAGCTCCCTAGATTTCAGGGCCACGGAGAGAATGAATGACATCCCAAGCACATATATTAGACCAGATAGAGACTTTTGTATCAGCTTGAGAGATAAGAACACTGTTCAGGAAATGGAGCTGTTCCTTTATAGAATTATTTCAGAGAATTGTCTGATCCACTTACTTGGTACACAAGAAAAGAGAAGCAGCTGAGCACCTGTAGGATGTAACGGAGATGTAACAGTTTTGTGAAATAGATGCTGGTTTTCCCTGTTTGATAGCTAATAAAAATATTTCATCTTTTTTTCAGGAGATGTTTTCATATCTTTCAAGTGAGCTGAAGAAGCTGGCAGATAACCACAAGGAGAGACTGTTAGACACACCACATAATCCCATTTCCTTAGGTAATTGTTGGGGTTTTAACTTCAAAAAAAATCTAATATACTATGGATTCGTAATGCACTTCCACATACCATTCCTATGTATTAAGCATCACTACACTCTACTAAATTGAGTAATAATTAAATAAGGTTACCAATAAGGTAATCTGCTATAAAAGTAGTGTAGTAACTTGCACCCATTACTTTGCTCCTGTCCCGCATATTCATTTGACAGAAATTAATTGAAGACAGGCTGAAGATGCTAGCATGTCGTAATACTTCATTAAAAATGGATGTAAAAATAAATTAGGGTATAATTACTCATTTTAGTGTTGTAAAAGAAATTATGGAATTTCTACTCGAGGTATTTGTTCTAACCAAAAATTCTACTGAAGACCAAAATAACACTGCCCACCTGTGTAGAATCTGCCTACAGTCTAACCAAGGAAGTAATCTATGACAGTGTTTCTTTTTTTTTTTCTTTGTATGTGAACACAAATATTTGACTAGTTTCTTGCTGTTGGAAAGCAACTTGTCATTTGTGCTGGTTCTTTGGAGAAAAGGCAGCTCTGTAGCAGTTTTAACCTGACCTTATGTTACTTTAGCCATGTCACTGAAGAATCTGGATGAAACCAGTGATGCTGCTGTTAGCCAACTTGGATCTATGCTTTTCACTAGACAGGTTTCTGGAGCAAGGTAAGGATACTATGAATTTTAAAAAATGGAAGAGTGGGGGAGGTGTATTGGCATATATTGTACAAAGTCCTGTTAAGTGTCTTACGCAATTGTGTCATGATTACAGAAGGCAGTCTAACAATAATGAGTTAGAGAGTAATCACCCTTTCATCATCACTGTTATAGAGTAGTAATGTGTCTCTGCCTGTGTTAGCAGTGAGGCTTGCTATGTCTACTTTGGTAGCCTAAATAGATAATCTATGCCCATTTAATTTAGTGTCATTATTCCCTAGTATTCCTTGATTTCATTTAGTTTCCAGATGTTGTCTGATCTTACAGTTTAGTTGTTAGCTACAGCAGAAGATCTTTGTTTTGTTTATTGCGGCACAAATATGGTTATGCTGGATGTCAAGGGAATAAGCTTTTAATACCCTATATAGCTTTTTGTCAAATGGAAAAAAGTTCTGCTTTCTGGAACTAATTGTGTTAAAAAGAAAAATTAAAAATCTATAACCTGAGCCAGTTTGAGCTGAATTTATTCTTAGAGATACTATTACAATGAAATGCAAGCCAAATATTTTTTAATGATTTTGGTTTAAACCTTTTAGAAGAAGAGAATGATTTAAAATTTGTTTTGGCAGCATTCCTTAATCTGAATATTACTGCTGCCATGCTAACTTCTGCCATAGACTTAATGTTATTTTTTTGTAGCAGAGCTGAATGTTTCCACATCAGAAGATATGCTTCATTAGCTTGGATTATTCCACTTCCTGCACAGATGAATGACAGTAAATCTATATATATATTGTGGTTAGATGCTCGTTTTAATTTGCCTGTCATAACCTTGGCTAGTCCTGTAATTTTAATGATCTTTGGCTGAAATTGTTCAAGAGTTTCAATTTTTGAAGTTAAAACTCTCCAATTCTTTGCCTGATGTGAAGGTTTCAGGTTTCCCCTTTTGATACATAAGTAATTCTTTTGTAGTATATACTATTTAACCTGGCATTTCGACAGATTTTAAATTATGCTGGTGCTGAGTATCAGTGGTAGAAATGGCAACCCCCTACTTCAGTAGGAATTTGTGTAATTGCGTTCAGCCTAGGGTACCACATAAAATGTCAAGGCATCTTTAACTGAATCATGATTTTGTTTGTTTGTTTCAGGGTGGTTCCCTGTGGGTCTGTACAAACTGTGAATAACTACACTTTTAAAGGCTTTATGTCACATGCAAATGACTATCCTTGCGCTTACCTCAATGCTGCCTCTGCAATTGGAATTAAAAAGCAAGATGTAGATGTATTCCTAAAAAGACTTGACAAGTGTTTGAAGACTTTTCTAAAAGAAGCAAAGAAAGAAAAAAGCATGAATAAAATAAGTGATGCTAACACAGCCACAGAACAACTTGAGAACTAGAAGATACAGATTTAGTAACACAGGAAGATAGGGTTTTGTCTGAAGTATATCAGGTTTGTATTGGGTTACAACTGTGCATCTGCAGTGCAGAAATTTATTCTTGATCTTATATTCTTGTTATTGAAAACAATAAAAAAAATTTGAGTGGAATTCAGCTTTAAGAAAGTAGGTGATACTCTCTCCAAGAACAAAGGACCAGACATCAGTTTTTTGCTATGTATGAAATGCATTTAATATCTGCCAAAGTAAAGCTTTATGTTCACAAAGACTTAGAGTTTGCCTTTCAATCTGTATGTGGCCATTTGAACCAGATTTTACCAAATCACAGGATGTTTATTCACATGTTTCTGTTTAACAATATTGTCTGTTGCAGTGACTGAATTCTCTCCCACGTATAGACCATCCAAACAATACATTTCTCTGCTCTCAAAATACTTTGTTTTTCATCAGTGAATGTGTCACTTTTAATTTCTTTTCAAAGATTTACATAAAATTTTGGAATAGCACTTACTAACTACAGTGTTCAAACTGCATTAGTAAATGACAGAGTTGGAATAGTAATGTTTTTCAGGTGTTCTCACCTGTCATGAGCTACATAGAACTAGTCAGCCTCCAGTGGCAAAGAGGAACCTAAAGTGCCTCATATCCTGTCAGTACTCAGCTCTTGAAAATATTTGCACAGTTCAGCAGCCTAGAGGAGCTTTAATACTGGAAGTCATGGGTTGTGAAGTAAAGAGGTGGTTCTTCTGGTTCAAGAGGGTGATCAGATCAAAAACTTACTGAAAAGGAGGAATGCCGTGTAGGACTAATGCATCAGTTTTAAGAGCCAGTGGAACCTGGGAGTATTTTGGCATTTTTAGTTCACTGTTGTTGAAATTTATGTACTTCCATTTTTGTAGCGTCCCTTGCCATTGGCACTTTTGCTTCTGTGCATCTGTGCAATTGCTGATTTGAATTCATTAAATAAACAATAGATTCAGAGTCAGTTCCTCAAACAAAGGTTCCATATCACTGGAGTGACAGTGCTGCAGGTTGCAAAATGTGTAGTTATTCTTACATGTGTTTACTACATTGTACATAGCTTCTATGTAATTTACTGTTCAAAGTAAGCATAATATTCAAAGATATTTTCTGTATCTGTCTGTAATGTAGTGTTGTTCAGGATACCACAGTTAATGGGTTCCAAATGTCAGGAAACATTTAGGTACTTTGTTGTCTGGGATCTGAGACATGTATCCTTCAGAGCCCTCTGTAAATCAGTTAATGAAAACAATGGAGCTTTTAGAGATTGTCTGTCCAGAACATTCAAATGAATTCATGCAAGAGATGATGCTAGTATGGGGGAGTTAATAATGTGCTAATCATTGTGAAGGTGCTCTCACTTAATGAGGTCCATGGTATCTTCAGCTTAAGTTGAACTGCTGCTTCCACATTGTTATTGCTGGAGTTGCACATTAGATTGATTAAAGCTTGTGCAGGTACAGCTCCCCAGACTGCAGTCACCATTGTTGTTTGCTGTACAAACACATCCTAGGAGACATGTCAGGTAACTTGGCCACTGAGCCCTTGTGGCAGTAAGGAGATGTCAACAGCTTGTATTTTCTTTCTCTTTCCTCTCCTCTCCCTCCCTCCCCTTTT
>WBMY01013606.1:717457-745201 GCA_013397315.1 Donacobius atricapilla | reverse complement strand
TTTTTTAAGGAGAGCATGCTGTACCTCAGTTTTTTCAGTCAGTAAAACTTCCACAAACTTCGGAACCACATCTCTACAGCTTACTGCCTCAGTATTCTGAATATTGGAGCAGCCAATGAAAACCACCAGGCCCTAGTGGTACCTTTCTTCCTGTTTTTTGATACTGTCTGAATGTGTATAAATTATTTATTTAGATGACCAGTCACAGAACACGAATGTTAGCACTATTACTACAAGAGTTTAGGGAGATGTGTGATAGCAGCTAAAATAAGCATTTTGATTGGTAGTATTCTGATTCTGAATAAAGAGAAACAGCAGTTGCTTCTCCAAGAGGAAGACATTTCTGCCTTTTTTGATCTCATAATAAATTGTCTGCTGAAAGTAATTGAGTCACTTCTAACATAGATTGAACTGCTTCCTCAATCAATGTTTTTTTCTGTCTTTGAAATGTTTCCCATTTGCAATCAAAGCTGAAAATTTCAACAAAGCTCTAGACAAGAATTCATAGACGGGAGTAGTTTTTGATTTTTACTTCTTAAACATTTTTTATTAAAAAAAAAGATGATGGCTTTAATTGAAAACAAATATAAAATTTAATTTATGTCATTCAAGTTCTTCACAGATCTTAGTGAAGCCACCTGAAGTGAGAAAATCTAAAATATTTTGAGAAATGTGTCCCATCACGATGTATAAACTCTTGAACTAAATGTTCATGATACGTTGCTTTGTTAAGCTTTTTGTACCAGTTTTCAGTTTTGTTTCCTTGCTTTGTCCCCATAAGTGTCTCCAGTTTTAATTAATATTAATTTTTTAGAGACAGAACGATTCTATAATGTCACATAAATGTAAGGATATTTTAAGTAATTTGAATGACAACGTCCTTCTAAATAAATGGAGAAGACGTGGTTTTATACAGCGTATTTGAAACAGGAGACTCAGTAGAGGATAAAAAGTATTTTTCGAGTAAGAGTATAAATTTCTTATTCTCAATTCAGTAATGTCTATAATAAAGTAGTGAAATAACACTGGAGCATATACCTATGGACAGAGGTTTCATTTCCTTTGTATAACAGTTACAGGGAGATTTCATGGCTATGGCAGCTCTTGCCCAGTAAAAGTAGTACTGTGAAAGATGGCAGTGGTGAGGACCTATATTGAACTGTTCAGCATAAAACAAATAACGAATACATTAGCAGTATTTGCCTTCTATGAAGATCTTTCCAAGATTGTACAGTGAAGTTGAAAATCTTCTTAATTAAGTTGCAGCCCATTTTTTTAATCTCTACGTCACCGATGAAGGCTTTCACGTGGCTCAAAAATCTGTAGGAGCCAACTTGCTGCCTCCAGCTTCTACATTATGAGGGAGACATCTGGGAAGGCTGCCTGGGCTTCAGAACATACTCAAGGTTCATAGAGCAGCAATCCTTAGTACAAACACCAAGAAGCAATGCCCGTTTAGTAAGGCTGTCTCACAGCTACTGTTTATGTAGCTGGCTCTCCATCATCTTGTAGGTCACAGTGTGTAGTTAGGGTGCAAGGGTAGGCAGGGACTGCTCAGGTTGCTGCAGTCTGAATCACCAAAGCGACTTTCCACCCTTACAGGGCCTGCAACTGTTGTGTGAGGTGCTTCTTTTTTCCCTCTGATGTTGCATCTTAGACTGTCTGGATCTATACAGGTGGAAGAAATGATGGAGCAGATGGCCGTGCCTTATAAAAATAGCACTGGGATAATATAGTGCAAGTGAACTGACACTGAATGACCCATCTCACAGGCCCACTCTTAGTTTACTTTTTTTGTAGTATCTGAGATAATCAACAAAACAAAAGACTTGGAGCAATATTGCCTATTTGTGCTTTGCTCGTAACAATTGCCTAAGATACAAAGCAAATACAATCTACCAGATGCAGCAAATTCTCTTGAGCCTAAGAAAGCAAAATTGTAATGTTGCAAATGTAAATGCTGGCATTGCAGCTTAATAGACATATAAACCAAGCAATCTATATTGTGTGATCATCATTTTTTAAGAAAGGCTGGAGCCCAGAGACTAGCAAATGTTCTCATCCGCAGTGTATCAGCAGTTCTCAGTCTTCAGCTGCTGTACAGATAATAATTCTAATTGAAGAATCATTACATGGATCCATATGTGAATGATAGATGGGATACAGCCTTTTGTTCATGATACTTTAAAAACCGAGTAGCTGCTTTTACTTTTATAAGGGGAGATTAGATTGCCTTTTCCTTTCCCCCCTTTTTTTAATGCAACATTTTAATCACCCTGGTCTGACAGAATTTGGAATCTGAAGGGAAAACAATTCCTATAGCTGACAATTTTTTAAAACAATAGCTATCTAAAGCCTTGAATTGGTTACAAAGTGACATTCCACAGAGAACCTTTGTTCAAGTATTTTAATTCTGAAACTTGTGCTTGAAAAATTGTGTTCCATGCGCTCTGTAATGATTTTCATATAATATACTTTTTTCCTCTCAAAGATAACAGCATACACTTTAGTGCAGTTTAATAATCCCTTTAAAAAAACATAGTTAAAAAGGCATTTGCTCCATTACTCATCAAGCATCTGTTGTATCAAAGAACTGGTAATATATTTATCTTGATGGATAAGCTTCAGTATTCTGGACCAAGTTCAGTGTAACTGGACCAAGCTTTCAATACTCCTTTGGGGATCCTAAAGTCAAGTTCATGATCCAATTAAGATGGGTGTGATAATTATATCTGCTGCTGGACAGGAGTCTTTCATCATACTATTTCAACTAAATTCAAAGCTGATCTAGTTCAGAAGCTGAATTGATTTCTTAATGTGAATGGTGAAATTTAATTTGCCCTTAGATCCTGTATTCTGATCCAGGCTGAGTCAGTTATAGCAGGATTATAATTGTTTGATTTTTAACATAATGTGAAAAGAAATAATACAATGGTTTCAGCTGGGTACTACCTTTTCTATTACTTGTTCTCAAAGGGCTGCAAACATTAGGCTACCATCTTACATTTACTACTGTTTGGAGAGTGGCGTTGGTCATGTACATGTACAGTGACAGCAGCAGAGGTGTGTGTGTTATTGATCTTTTGCTAGGCATCCCAAATAGGAACACACCGCTTGGGAATTCAAGATGAACATGTAGCGTTACTACTCATCTGTTTTCTCCAAAAACTCTTTCTGAGGCAAATATCCTGTGACTGAAGTGTACCAGAGGAGCACATGGCCAAAATACAGGGAAAAAAGGAGCAAGGTCTCCAACATTTTTGAAGCTTTCTACACTGGTTATATCTGTTTGGCTCTTGTGACATAAAAAGCTCATATTGCTATGGAAACTCACGTAAAGAATGTTTGCAGCCATTCTTGTCCCTTACCTAAACTGTTTCTGAGCTACCCACGTAGGCACTGGGGCAGGGTGCACTGCTCCAGCATTGCAGCTGCTGTTTCACAGGTCTGATCTCTGGCTGCAGGAGAATTCACTGCCCAGTAGGAGAAAGCATTCCTGCTTTGCTTTGATAATTGGGCTGCCAAGCGCATGTGAAGTAGAACTATTTTGCAGACACAGTTACTGTTGAGGAGTTAAACCTGCAACTTTCTGCAATCTGAGGAACTGCAGAAGGGAAAAGAGCTTAGTTTGGTCTACAATATGTTAAATTGAGAAATGTAGCTCTTGAGGCAAAATAATATGTCTATTATTTTCTAGAGAAATATCTTTTTAAAAAAATTGCAACATACTGGATAAACTCTTGGTTAAACGCAGGTCTGCTTGCTACTCTCACTGGCTTCTGATTCTATACAGCATCTATTGCAATAGCATATAGCTTAGTGGGTGGAGAGGCTTGGGATATAGTAAAGACACATTTTTAAATGGAAGATGAAGAAAATGTCTATAAAGTTCATAAAAATAGAAATAACCTGAAATGCTTGCTGTGCAGCTGAGGAGGTGTTGAGTCTCCTGGAGGATGAGAGTATTGACTTCCTGCACAGTACAAGCGCAGAGAATACTGTCAAAATGTAGCTCTCATTTCATCATAATAGTAGCCTACACTCTAATACTACACATTTCCAGTACTCTGTTCTTCCCTCACTCCACTGAGTAATTTTAGACGTGTTTTTTTTAGACTCTGCTGTACTAGTGCACCAGAAAAAGGATGGGAAGGGAGGAGGTATGCCTACCAGTGCATTGCCATCCCCACTGATGCAGAACCTCCTATGCAAGAAGTCAACTGGAGCACACAACAGTAGCAGGTGCAAGTGCACATGCCACTAGATTTTTTTTGTTAAATGGTTTATAATCAGTAAATGGATTTGAATATAATTTTTTTAAATAATGTTTTAACTGGTGCCATTAAAACTCATGCTCATATCCCATGCAGATGGCACAAACTGTCACGCTCTGTTTTTCTCTTTGGTTTTGTTTCTAAAAATATCAGCTGAATGTCAAATCTGTGTCTAAATCTGATAGAGGATAGCACTTCAAGTTTCAGAAAAGATGCACAACTTGTTGACCTCGAAGTGCATGTTTTCATTGGGCTACAAAGAGTTTGTTTTCCATCTCTGAAGGCATGCATAGGAATTTCAGCCTTATTGATCCAAGACCTCTTGAAGGGAGATATTTGTCAGTGACTCTGTGTCACTGTGAAAGTAGAGGTCTTTGTGGGCTCTTCACAGTGTCTTGTACTGGCTTCACCCAGTGACTTCTGGATCCACATGCTCATTTACAAGTAAATAGTTTTCCATCTCTTTTTGCACTGAGATGGGCAGTATAAACGCTTCTTTATTGCTTTGACGCCCTTATCAGTAGTTAGGGTGAGTGAAACACTGCTGCTGCCTCAAGCAAGGCTGTAAGGCACATGTGGATTTGCTGGTGGGGTGGAGCAGGACAGAGGGTGTTTGAGCTCGGATGATGGCACACCTTGTGCCAGCCTGAAATGCCAGTGCTCTGCCAAGGGAGGCAGGGCCTGTGGTGGCCCTTCTGCAGGTGTCAGCTAGGCAGAAGCAAAGTGTGCAGCTGACCTTGGGTTGTCCAGTGCGCTGATCTGGAAGGGAGTGCTGTTTTCTCTTTCCTAGGTGTGATGACTCTGCTGTGGGCTCTGAAGAGGCAATAACCATGTATTTTGGTCATGGAAGGCAGTAACAGTGACTCAGGACTCCTGGGGCACCACTTCGCGGAGCTAAAAGATGCTGCTTTCATTTAGTTGCTATATAATTGCATTTCTGAGTCTCCCTGTTTTGCATAAACCCCTCTGCCTGCATTTGCATGCCCTAATTTTCCTCTACCTTGCAGTTTTTATAGATTTTTACATCCATGTGAGTGGTGGTAAAACTCAGCTCTTTTGCTATGACAGCATTTAGCATATATGCTGCATTTACTTGGCATCAGCATGGAAGGCCATAGTAGGAGCAAGGCAGTGGGGAATCAAACCAGTTGTTTACATCTTCCTCCAAAGGACTGGTAGGTCAAACATCCTTCTCCTGTCCACAATTCTCTGCCATTAACAGCTGTTAGCAAGTGTTAGCGCATCATATTTTTTCCCCTCGAGGCTGAGTACATTATCTCTACAACACTCCAGCACCTTGCTGGGAACATGCCACAGTTCTGTTTTCAAAGTGTTTTGTTAATGCTAGTGACCTTGCTGGTGTGACCACAACACCTGCTTTACCTGATAAGATCATTAATTTTTTTCTCTTCAGCCTTTGTGTTGAGCATAAGCAAATCTTCATTTGTACCTGGAAAGCATTGCCCGAACATCAGCTTACTGGAGCACTGACCTGTATCTCCCAGTATTTTTTAATGTGTTGAATAGACAATTAAATCACTTCAATAAAGTTAGAGTGAACACAAGCCTCTCGTTCGCTGCAATCGAGTAAGATGGCATTGGAATCAATCGCATGGCTTTTTCAGCTGTCACTGCCACAGCAACAGCTGTCTGTCAGTCAAGGTGACAGCAGAGAGCTGATCTATTCTCTTCTCTGAGCTATAGAGATAAGCTGCACATGAACAATGAATGTGTTCTCAAAATAAACACATTGGGAAGAGCAGAGGGTTTTTTTTTTTTAATGATAAATCTCACTCTTCCAACTGTTCCTCCTTCCTGATGAATTGAGAAGTGGCTTAACAGCAGATCCCAGAGGGTTGTAATCAGTGGCATGGGGCTCTAGTTGGAGGCCTGTCATGCGTGGTGTCCCCCAAGGTTCAATACTGGGCCCAATACTATTTAATTTATTCATCAATGGCTTAGATGAAGGTCCAGATGCCTCTTCAGCAAGTTCATGGAGGACACAAAGCTGGGAGAGGCTTTGGGCTGATGCTGAGTGCAGCTTTGGGCACAGCTGAGTGTTGTGTAGCCCTTCAGAAGGACCTGGACAGGTTGGAGAGTGTGCCTGTTTTTGGCTTCTTTTTCTGTCTGCCAAGGTCAGATAGAGACACGGGAAAGGAGAAGTCGAGTTTGGACTTGGTTATTTATTGTATCTTATCTACGTACAAACTCATAAGCCATGAGCTTCAACTAGCAAGCTAGGAAAAGGAGGTAATATGGAGTGCTTCTAACTCTTTCCAAGGTTATTTAAGGGACAATTACCCAATAACAAGGTGACACCTATATTATTTATGCTTTCGACCCAATAATGACCACCCAAGGCCTGCAATGCGGACCTTTTTCACCCAATTACAGAAAACCACCTAAACCCATGAAGAAGAAGGAAGAAGAAGGTGACGAAGAAGGGCTCAGACAATGCCCAAAGCCCTCCATCTTTTCTGCCATGTATTACTATAATATTAAAATCTTAAATCTAAGTTTTACACCCTGTGAGATCACACAATACTATTTAAACTACAGAGCCACAACCCCCATGCTGTCACTCAATCTCAGGAACCTGTCCCACCCAAGGTCTCAAGTCAAATGTGGTGCTTGCTTGAGGGCCAGCACCTTTTAACACAGGAAGCCCAAAATTTTCAGCCTCCAACAGAAGAGATGGGCAGAAAGGGACCATTTGAAATTCAACAAGGACAAATGCAGGATCGTGCACCTGGGGAAGAATAACCTCAAGGACCAGCACAGACTTGAGGCCAAACTGCTGGAAAGCCCAGCTCTGCAAAGAAGAGACCTGGTGGACACCAAGTGTCCATGAGCCAGCAGTGCCCTTGTGCCAGTGGTACCCGGGGTGCATTAGGGAGAGCATTCACAGCAGGATGAGGGAGGTGATCCTGCCCCTCCACTCAGCCCTAGTGAAGCTCATCTGCAGTGCTGTGTCCAGTTCTGGGCTCCTCAGTACAAGGGAGACATGGAGCTCCTGGAGCAGGTCCAGAGAAGGGTTATGAGGATGATTAAGGGACGGGAACACCTCTGTTATGAGCACAGGCTGAGGGAGCTGGGCCTGTTCAACCCTGAGACAACTGAGAGGGGACCCTGTCAGTATGAGGAAAAAACTTCTTTATTGTCCAAGTGACCAGGTGCTGGAACAGGTTGCCCAAAGAGGTTGTGGAGACTCCTTCCATGGAGATACTCAAGAACCATCTGGACACAATCCCGTGCCATGTGCTCTAGGATGGCCCTGCTTGAGCAGGGAGTTTGGACCAAATGACTCCCTGTGATCCCTTCCAACCTTACCCATTCTGGAATTCTGTGATTTCTCCTCCTTTTTCAGCTTACAACGTTGGTGTCACCCCCTGCCTTTTTTTTTTTTACAGTGGCTGTGTGTTCTTCTGCTGTTAACCTCACATATTTGGTTTTCTGCATGCTGCTGGTTTGAATTTCTGCAACTCCATCCCACTTTCTGCTGCATTCCACCTTCAATCAAGGTGTGGTCTGTCAGAGGAGCAGACAGGTGGTGCTGTCTCCAGAGCTAATGTGACCATGGCTGTTGGTGCCATGGCTGCAGCTGGTGTCCAAAAATTGCTGATTGGCATTGTTTGGATAAGGTTTAAATGAGTCTTAAACTCAGCAAGGAGTAGAAGAGCTGTAAGGGCTTGTGAAGGGATCTTCTTTAGGCTTTTCCCCAGGCCTTTGTGTAGGCAGGCCTGCAAGTTTTTTGCATTTGCTTTTACTCCTTTATTGATCAGACATGAGTTTACTGAATTGTAAGGTGCCTTCAACTTTCCCTTCCCCACTGTTTGCCCCAGTTTTTGTTGTTCCTACACTGCAGTGCTGACATGGTTTTTATGTACAGGACAGTGCTGTAGCTCCTTTCTCTCTTCCTCACCCCTATGCTGACTGGAGAGAAACAGATTTCCTTGGCAGAAATCCTGTGTTCAGGGTCTTGCTATGTGGCCCCATGCTTCAGTATATCCTGGTGGTGTGTCCTGTGTGGCAGCAAGGTTGTGCAGGGACTGTAGCTGATCCTGTTTTTTCTGCCTTACTCTACAGTAACAGGCACTTGTATTTAGGAATCTGTGAGTCTTGGGTGACCTCATTTCCTCAGTAAGACATAGCAGTGCAAGCACTGTGTCATGAAAGCATAGGGATGACACTGACTCAGAAGACTGATCATGTCACTGGTCCAGACAAAGAGCACATATGTCATGAGAGACTTGGTTCAAGGCTTCCAAAAAAGACCAATAGAAACTCACAGTGGCATAAAAAGGAGAGAGCTGATCTCAGAGAATACTTTGCATGTCCAAAAACCCATAAATGTTTTCATTTAAAAAATCAATTTCATTCTTTATTTTATCATTTTGGTTGTACAACACTTGCATGTATCTTTTATTTTTGCCTGAGGTCTATAAAGCCTGAAGTGGAAAGCATGGATTTTTCCATCAGTCTGTGAGGTGGAGCTGAGTAGCTATCTTTCCCATTTTATAGCTAACCAGGCCAAGACAGCAGGATCCCTTCAGAAGGCCAATTGCCTTTCATGCAGCTGTGCCAGTTATGCCCTTTGGCTCTATCTCAGAAGCCCAAAGCAGCAGGTCAAGGCATGATGTACAGGAGAGGTAGCTCAGGACACATACCATCTCTGTCCTTGCCTCTCTTTCTTTCACATGCAGATTGCTTCAAATCTTCCATTTTTAAGTGTTTTCTACTTAAACAAGGATAAATACATTTTTGCCAGAATAATGTTTTGTCTTGTGGAATAGGATCCACAAGACTAAATGCCACATTATGGCAATATACGGGAGTAAAATCAGCAGCTCCCAAGTTGCAGGCTACTGGGTTTGACTAGGTAGCTCCTTCAATTTCAAAGGGCCTAAGGTAAAAGGAGCTTAGAAAAGATCTCCAGTTTCTTTTCAGAGGGATGGAGAAGCAGTGAAGAGACACTGAGCCATCGCCATTTCTGCTGCTCTCAGTTTATTGAATATGCACTGCCAGAAAATGTCAGTTTTCAGGACTATCAACAGATAAATACTTCAAATAATTAAAATAATATCTCAGCAATTATATAGCCTCTTGCATGCTGCCAATCCTACCTTTGAAGTCTATGATTTTAGGAAAATTTATCAGAAGTTACTGAAAATTAAGCAAATAACTTATCCACATTATAAAATGTTATTGCTTTTTAAGCTGTTACTTGTAGCTTTCCAGAAAACAAGGTGTCTCAAATAAAATTTTGTCAGGAAAAATTTCAGTGCCATCAGTTAGTTTGAAATATTAATTCTCTTTCTGGTTCTATCTCAGGATAGATCCTTTATTTTTAACACACAGTGCAGAGCAGAAGCATCATATGCTGCATCTATGCGCAGGGATTTGTTTTCCAAAATGTTTATAATTTTTGTTCAAACTTAGGTTGTTGCTGAGGTCTGCTTTCTATTTTACTGCAAAGTCTCAACAAAGGCAAACATTATCTAAACCAGCCATTTCTAAGTCTTTTTTTCATTTTTAATCCTACTAGTAAAGTAGTTTGACTCATTAAAGTAAGTATATGACTGCACAAAAGTCCTGGTCATCTAAGCAACAATTCATCCATACCCACACAAAATTTCCTTTGAGAATTCACATTTTCCCAGAGCACTTTCAGTATATAAATACCTTTCCAAGTTTTTTGCAAAATCCAGATAATAATTTAGTTCTATTAGTTAATATTATATCATCACTTCATACATAATAGTTATATAATAGTTGATAGAATTAACAACTGCGTTCAGAGATGGCAAAGAGAAGAAAGATTTAGCTGCTTTTCCTGCTAGGTAATATGCAGGTGCAGTAGGCCGTGATGCACACGAGCTGTGGCCTCTGTCACTCAGGCCAGCTGGGTGGGTGCCAGGGTGGGAGCACGGCCGGTCGCTGATCTCCGTGCGGCTGGGCCGAGCACAGGCAGGCCCCAGCAGAATTGCTCCCTCTCGCCTGTATCTGTCATTTAACCAGCTGTGAAAGGAGTGAAAGATAACTAAGGCAAGAGATAAAACAATGCTCTTTGGGAACACCGTTGAACATATCCAATTATACGTTAATAGAGCTTGCAGGAACGTGGTCTGATCCTACCAGCTGCTGGCAAACAGCAAATGAACTTCAGGGAAAGCAGAGGCCCTTGCTGGTGCTTGGCATCAGCCTGGGCATCAACTGCAGCTCCTGATGGACCTTAATCAAGTCTTTCCGCATAAGCTTTTCCCACTAGTGTTTAACCTGTCTGAACTGCACACGTCTGCCTCCTGTGAGTGGAGGTATCTAACAGGCTATCCATAAAAAAAAAACACCACCAAAAAAAACAAACTCACACACACACAAAAAAAAAAAAAAAAAAAAAAAAAAGGCAAATAAAGGAAGATGGGCACGGGGAATAGATCAATTAATTGCACCATGTCCAAGCTACATGTGCTGGGGTAGAAACCCCTTTTCTGAGGGTAATCATCCAGTAACCACTCCTATAGCTATGATAAGTGATAACTGAGGGCCCCTAGAACAACCCAGGAAGTCCTAGTTTATTTCTAAAAAGCTCCTAAGAACACTGATGCTATGATGGATGGCTCCTTACTTGAAACCTTCTTTCCCAAAAAGCACAAGTCTGTCAATATTTGTAAGCTTTACTCACACAAGTCAGCAAATATAATAGGCAAATATGCAGAGCAAAATGCATTTTGATTGATTAGACACTTTGGAGAGAAGGCACCAGGTTCTTTATTACAGATATTTATCTTGTGGTCTTTTCCACTCTGCTGCTTCTTAGTACATATGGAGAATTTTGCTTGTATTTTTAAATACTGGTAAGTGTGAGACACAGAGGAAAGGTTTTTCTGTGGATTTTCTCTTATTTTAATTGAAATTAGGTCAGATGTAATGCTGCTCAAATCACATCTTGTTAAACTCAAACCTATGTATTTTTCAAGTACTTCAGGTATTATTGAGAATTGACATCAACTATGCCACAAGAAGTGCAACTAAGATTCCCATCTTTATAAATATATTCAGAAATATTTATATATTTCTATATAAATATTTTCATAAATATGTCCATTATAAAAACAGACATCATTGTAGCAGCAGCTTTTCTCCTTTATCTGCGTTAAGTGTAGCTGGGAATATGCCAGCATTTTGCCACCCCAAATGGTCACCAATAGATGGTGCTACTCTTCCCGAATTCAATGCAAGATTATTCCTGTTTGTCTCTCACGAAAATTCTCCTGCATGCCTCATCTTCCTGACAAATCTTTCTCAAAGCCTTTCGTTGATAAATACACAATTCCCAACAGATTGATTTCATATTTTCATATTCATTCTTTGCTGCTCTGACCTTTAGTTGCTCTTGCACACTAGTCTTTGGGTTTTCCCTATGCTGCAGTCTTTTGCAGCCAGCTGTCATGCAGGAACTTCTGGGAATGTGATTCCCACGCCCAGAGCTTTGGCCGCACTCCCAAAGAGCTTACCTTTGTCTTCATTCAAAGTTCTTTTACCACGACTGTATTTTTCCATTCTTTCTGAAAATGGGTCTTAACAGTGCTCCAAAACAAATGGATCATTTTCATTCAAAGTCATCTTTAATAGAACTTTTCTAAAATTCTGCTTTTGAACACAAAAGCAAAAATTTAAAGAAAGGAAAAAGTTGTATAAATATAAAGAAAAATCTGTCGGTGTAGAATAGCTCTGGTGATATCAGTCTTTTATCTTAAGCAAGGATATTCTTTTTGCTCATTAATTCACAATTCAAACTAATAGGTGTATTCTGCTTTCAGTGACTGGTTCAGGGCCATATCCCATAACTCCAGCTTGCAGTTATCATAGTGATGATTCTCCTGATGGAACTCATGATGTTAGATTTGCACTGATGGGGAGAGCCAGGCTTGTCACTATCCAGCTGTCAACATTGCACTTTATGTTGACCTGAACGCTGTGCAGGAGCCAGGGAGTGCCAGCACCAGCTGGACCAGTGGGACCACATGAGCCAAGCCTCCACACGGGAGACCAACACACCTCCTCTCATAGCTGTGACACTCAGGGTGCATGTTTGCATTTGTAATTGCTTTGGTAAGACTTTTTTTTCCAGTGCTGCCTATAAAAACAATAGACTTAACTCTAAGCAAATACTGACTGAGGTGCTTCTGACAGCCTGGGTCTGGAGCAGGGCATACCCTGTAAGAGGAGGAAAGCTGCCAATTGCAGCATCTCTGCAGTACAGTACGGTCTATCCATGTCCCTCAGGTCCTTCTTGATGATTCTTAGAGGGTACGTCTAGGCCAGAACACTTTTGGTAAGAGACTGCATTCCCAGAGGCTTGAATCCTAACTGTCAGGAAAAAAAAAAAAAAAAAAAATCAGTGCTTCAGATCATAGAATTTTAAAATCATAGAATGTTAAGGGGTTAGAATGGGCCTTAATATCCAATAGTCCCAAGCCCCCTCTGCAAAGGTCAGGGATATCTCCCACTAGACCAAGTTGCCAAAGGTCTTATCCAGCTTGGCCTTGCACACTGACAGGGTTGGGGCATCTGCAACCTCCCTGGGCAGCCTGTTCCAGTGTCTCACCACCCTCACAGTATAGAATGTCTTCCTGGTATCTAACCTAAATTTCCCCTCTTTCAATTCATGCCCATTACTCCTTGTTCTGTCTCTACAGTTCCTGATGAAAAGTCCCTCTCTGGCTTCCCTGCAGGTCCATTCAGATGTTGGAAGGTTGTGAGATCTCCACACAAGTTTATCCAAGCTGAGCAGCCCAAACCTTCACAGCCTGTCGTCATAGGGGAGGTGCTCCAGTCCTCCTACCAATTCCATGATCCTCCTCTGGACTTGCTCCAGCAGTTCCATATTCTCCCTATGTTGGCAACACCAGAACTGTACACAGTACTGCAGGTGGGGTCTCATAAGGGTAGAATGGAGCAGAAGAATCATCTCCTTTGACCTGCTGCCACTCTCCTTTTGATACAGCCCAGGATTCTCTTGGATTTCTGGCCTGCAAGAGCACATTGCTGGCTCATGTTAAGATTTTCATCAATCATCACCCCCAAGTCTTCCATGCAATTCTGTGCCCTCTGACCCTTTTGAATATCATCCGTCGTGCCTAGAGTATATTTAAGGTAGCTGCCAGAAGTCCTTCTGACCTGGAAAGTATAGATGCTCTGAGCCCTCTAACATGTCCAAAGGGCTGGACTGCTTCACTTGAAGGTGCAGGTAACCATGGAAGGTCCCTGGCTGGGGGACCTGTGCCATACACTTGGAGAGCAGCGGCATCCTTGCAACACTGCTCCTTACCTTCCAAGTTATGAGGCCAAAGGTTGTCAAGCTATTTTTTCCTCCTGCTCAGCTTCATGAATGTTGAGGGGATTTTCTTTTTTTTTCTTCACACCTGGAAGGATGAAGTACATCTCTCCTCTTCCAAGGAGGAGAAGACTCTAAGCCTCAGGGTAAGACTCTTCCCTCAAGGCATGAAGAATCTTTTGGGGCAATACTGAGAATAGATTTGTCATTTCCTCATTGAATGAAGATCAGAAAAGCACTGTATGAGGGAGGAACATGGTGTTTATCATGATATTTTAAAAATAGTGTCTGGAACTGCATTTTGTGAAGGTCTTGGTCCCTTGTTATGTTAAGGTACTTTAAGAAAATTGAGTGGTTAAAGGCTTTCATGGGGGTGGAGGCCAATAAACGCCCTATTTCTGCATCACCTTTGAATTTAAGCATGCCTGATCTGGAACCCTAAGTTTTGGGCAGTTTTGGGCCGTTTTGGACACAGGTGCCTTTTGACCTTAGGGCTCACCAGAGCTGGGTATCAATAAAGTTATTTGACCAGAGGCTGCCTCACTGTTGGAAACCATAATTCTGTAGATGATGCCCAAATTCCCAAGCCATGCAACCAGTTTGACTTCAGACAAGGCACAAGAAGGTATGCCTCAATCATCAATCTTGCATCTCTAAGTCGGGTTTTCTTTTTTTCCCTCCAGCCTACCCTGAGTTAGTTGTTACTGATCCATCCTCCTGCCCGTGGGAAGGAAGTGTCTTGTGCACTCCAAGGCCCATCTGATACATTTCTGAAGTTTCAGTGCTCTGCACCTACACCCTGTATAGAGAGGTATTACCTTACTTTCCCAGCCTGTCCTTTTGAGTTTAACTGAGAAGTACAACTCCTAAACTGCAGCCTCTAATGTGTTTGCATTGCTCTAGATAAGATCTTGCTGATCCTGTAGGAGACTCCACAATAAAAGGAATTGTTTTGTTGCATGAGTGTGATTTATGAGTATTGAAAAATAAAAAGGATCCTAGCATGGAAAATAGAAATCTGATATAAGGAAAAGAGATATTGTTTGGGTACCCACGGGGAAACATTGACATTCTTGTTACAGCTCTGGAGAAACCGGATCAGTTTAACCACATGATCCAAAACATAATGAGCCTACTCATTAATTTTAAAGATGTCAGTAAATCAGTAAGCATCTTGAAGGGTGAAACAAATGTCCCAAGCATGAATATTCATCTATGTCTTTGCTAGGTTTCATACAAACCTAGCTGTTTTACGGAAATTGGTGAAGCAAATATCTTTCCCTTTGTATCAGCACCAGATACAATGTATGACACACGTAAATTCACTGAAGAAACCGAATCCTGTGGAAAGAAACCTTTATGATGCTTGACTATGGATGTTAGGGAAGAGTAAAACATAGAACTGGGCAAAAAGCCAGACCCACCCGAAATAAGTATGATCCCAAGAAAAAGACCAGAAAGGCACTTTTGGAAATAGGCTGCCTGGAAGAGGCTTGCTAGAAGCACAGAAACCGTCTTTGTTTTCTTAATCCCTCCAGTGCCCAAAGGAACAGGGCTCAGAAATTTTCTTAGGAACAACATAGCATCAATTTCTCCTAAACAGAATAACTTCTTAAGCCTCCACATTTTTGGCCAGGAAGAGTTTTAGGTTTACTGCTTTGCAGCTGCTTCAGGATCAACTTTTTATACATTTGGCAATGGCATCCTTTTTTCCCCCAGTTTATTCCATTTTTCAGGCTTGTCTAGAACTGGTACATATTGTCACTCCTCTGCCAGGTAAGATCAGATTTGAAGCTTTGCAGGCTGGTGTAGAGCAAGAAACCTGTTCTGCAGGAATACATTTTGTAAATGTCTTTGTTTTACCTGCAGACATTGTGTCTATAGGTATAGACAAAAATAGATTCAAGAAAATACTTTGTTGAACTATGAGGCCCCAACAGCACCTTGTGACTCCTGCTGCACAGCCTCCAGTGCTGTCCAAGCCTTGTTTTTCTCTTTATAAATCACTGGCCTGTACAGACCACTATGTGTTTAGTGGCTTATTTAATGTTGGTAAAGACTGAAGAGAACAAAGGCTAAAATAGAGATGTGCAAATGATTACTTAGTACCATTAAATTTAGTGTCTTTTCTGCTAATAGATAAGACAATTTCTGTCTAAAATAGTTTTGATTCAGTTGTACACTATGGCAACAAAAAGACATTTTTAGGTCTTTCCACTGTTTCCAAGTTCAAATGCTTTTTTTCCACTGTTTTATTTCTTTGCTTTGTACTAGACAGTTTCAGCATTTTCTCTAGTTTTTCCTGTTTCTCAATGTTCTTAATGAAAACTCCAACAATAAAAGAACAATTAAAACTAAATTCACATTTCAGATGGGATTTAATGATATGTTTTCCATTAATTTCCAAATCCTTATCCCTAAATCCACAAATAGGAAATCATTAAAGCCAAAGGATCTTAGAAGGTACAGTTGGTGGAGTGTCCCAACCTTCACTCACATCGAAATCGAAAAAATACTTGAAGCCAAATCGAAATAATACTTGAACTGAGTTGCACAGGTGTTTATTCTCTAAGCTTAATGCAGAAATTGTTGCCTGTTCTATTACTTTACTGAATTACTAAATAATGGTACTCATAAGGCTATATGAGAGACAGGAGGGCTGATGACACACAACAATCAGAGTCTCAAAACATTGCTGATAGACTCAAGAATCAATTACCTACACTTTAAAAACAGTTCTCTATTCCTGCTTATTCACTCAAAGACTGAGGACAAGTTGCTCTGCCAGCTGGGTGCTAGAGGCGGTGGCACGGGTGCTGTGCTCAGTGGCTTGAGGGGATTGTGCAGCCCCACCAGGCATTGGTGGGCAGTGGGGGCCTGGCCTGGCCTGCGTCCCCCTCTGTGTAGCCAGTTGTAATGGTTATCACATTCGCCTAATTTTCATTTTAGTGGAATAGGATTAAAAGAAAAGCAAAACAGGTTCAATTTAAAAATAGAAACAGTTAGATTTATTAACATACACCAAAGGTGAACAAACAAAAACCAACCACGAAACCCTCCCAAAAACAACCCCCCTCCTTCCCAGCAACAATCTACTTGTCCACGAAAACAATGCAAAGGGACAAAACATCAGAACTCTCAAGTCAGTAGCACTTAATAAAATAGTCTTTCATTCAGTCTTTGGAGAGAGACAAGTCCCTCCTGATTCTTCTGGTAACTTTCCACAAGAGACACAGTCTGTTTGTGGCCTCCAGGTCCACTAACGCAGCCCGCCCGACACTGCATTTGTGAGCTTTTCCAAATGCAGCCTTTTATATGACTACTTAAGGGCTGTGGATTTAAANGGTCTTATGGGGTGCGTTTTTAATTTAGCCTGGGCTCAGTGCTGCTCTCCGGGGACCCGGGGGCTGGAGGAGGGGGCTGGGGCCATCTCTTTCGGCGGCATTCTTTCGCTCTCCTTCCCTGGCCGCCGGGAGCTGCCGAGGCTCAGAGACCCAGCCTAGCCCGGCTCAGCTCAGCTCCTTCAGGGCGGGCCTCGGCACGGCCACGCTGGCCCAGCCCGACTCCCGGGGCCAGCCGGGCCCTGGGCCCGGGACCCTCCCGGCCCGGCCGTGATGTTACTTCATGGAAGGGGTCCGTGGAAAGAGGGCGGGTCTCCCAAGATTCCTGGATCTAAGCGGCGTCCCAAGGGGTGTACACTTTTTACCTGATTGGCCAGCTTAGCTGTCAGTTCCAAAACGGATCAACAATTGGTTTTTCCTACCATTTATGCTAAACCAATACACTAGTGCAGCCGCTCCCTGCCGGCGTAGCCAGTTTGACTGGAGTGGAGTGAGTCCTTCCCTTGCTTCCCTTGAGCACACCTGAAGAATTTCAGCCCCGGTGGCACGGGGGGCTTGTCTCAAGGGCCTCAGCGGGCATCACACTGGGACACAGCAAGGCTTCCCTACCCCAAACAGAACCCATGAGAAGTGCACACAAAGGGAGATGTGATCAGCCGTTTTTCCAATGACTGGCCTCTGTCTTGCACTTAATGGGCTACAGTGAATCAATTCAGAGGTCCCAAGGAGTTAAACCTAGATATAAATTCCTTCACTCATAACAGGCTAGGGATCTGCGGACAGGGTTCAGCCACAACGCTAAAATCCCATTCAAGCAGAAATGTCACGTTATTTACTTGCTAAAACAATGCTCTTATTGCAAAGACATGTTAGGAGTGAAAATATGACAGCATCTATTTTGGGTTGTCATTGATCTTTAATTTGCTATGACCTGAAGGTTTTCTATGTAGTCAGTGCTTTTTGGCCAAAATATATGACTGCAGGGAAATGAGTAAATGAGTGCCAGAGATGTTCTTTTTTTCCTATGAAAAGGCTGAAATTGCTTTGTGTAAATGTGTGGAAAATGCTGATATTTTGTTTCTATAAATACTTTGCCTCCTGCGTGCTGTATTTCATTTGTGCTGTTTCCTAGGAGTATTTGGCTTCTTATCACTTTTACACAGTGTGCTGAATACAAATGAGCTACAGTCTACCCAGCAACCAAGCTGTGGAGCATTTGTGGCTGTTGTGCATTTCCTGAGCAAGAGTAACTACTGAATGAAGCAGATTACCCTGTAGCCTTGCAAAACACTGAGGATTATAAAACATGCATTTAGTGGATAAATACACAGAGGAAAATGCACAGACGATCTCTGTTTCTATATATATGGATGCGTGTATACATGGATAAATCTGGGTGATGCAGAAAAAAAAACAAACCCTGAAATAATCCATCATTTTAAATGACAATTTAAATATAGGGGAAGCAAAAAACTTCAAAATTGCATCTCTTATTCTCGGTGATACCACCTACAACCAGGATCCTTGTTTATAACCAAGGCTCCATTAGCACAGTCTCCTGAGATCACAGGATGATCCACATTGAAAGGATCCTCAGGAGATCACTGGTCCAACCTCGGCTCAGAGCCAGGCCAGCTCTGAGGTCAGGCCAGGTTTCTCAAGGTTTGATACAGTTGTTTCTTGAAACCCCTGAGGATGGAGGCTGCACAGCCTCTCAGAGCAGCAGCCCCACTGTCTGCTTGTCCTCATGAGGAAAATCTTTCTCCACACATTCAATCTGAGACACTTTTGTTTCATCATCCGTTGTCTCTCATTCTCCTACCATGTGTTAAAACCCTGCCTCCTTGATGGTCTCCCCATAGATGCTGGGTGGCTGCTGTTAGGCACCTCTAAAGCCATCTCTTCTCCAGGGTGGACAAGTCCAGTTTCCTCAGCTTGTCCTCAGAGGGAAGTGCTCCAGTCTCCAACCAGCCTGTAGGCTCTTGCTGAACTCACCCCAGGCCTCCAGGCATAGGATGGTTCATTCACTATACCCTTGGAGCCCAACCACCCAAGCAGCTTTCAGACATCAGTTTCCCACCCATCCAGACTCATTTGGATGCAATATCTCAGGAGACAGTGTCAAAAGCCTTGCCAATGTTCAGATAAATACCATCCATTGAAGAAAAGTGCTTCCGGAGAGCTCCATAATTTTGTCAGTGATCAAAGTTAGGCTAACTGGCTTGTATTCCCCAGGTTATGCTTTTGGTTTTTTCTGAAGACAGGTGCAAAATTTGCTCTCCTCCAGATCTCAGGGACCTCTCCTTCTCCTCAAGAGCTCTCAAAGGTGACAGAGAGTGACCTTGGAAGGGCAGCAGCCAACAGAGTGAGCAACCCTGGATGCAGCCCATAAGGTCCCATGGACACCTATGGTGCAAGTTCTCTTGAGATTCCTGACTCAATCCTCATCCTCGGATGGTCCTCTCCTCCTCCCACCCTCTGCACTTCTGATGCATTTTGCCAGTGGTTTGCTGGGGAGGGGGCCTCCTAGTAGAACCAAGAGGAAAGATTCAAATTTTATCAGGAACACTTTGGGTGAAAAACGTGAACTGTTTCCACAAGACTTTGGGAAACATCAGGAAGCTTTCCCCAAGTTGGGTAATCAGCCGTGGGTAGAGGAGGGATAGAAAAGTGCACTCAGAATTACACACCTGAAGTTATCATCCAGGTCAGTCCGATCTTTTTGTCACCCAAAGCTTGAGCAAGGAATTTGTGTTGCCTTGAGAGGGGAATGGCAGTGTAAGCACTGAGGTCCTCAGCACTTCCCATGAGTGTGCCAGTTCTTTAATTGCTAAAATACACATGTGAATATGCCAGATCTTATTATACTGGAGTGTTTGTAGTGTCTCAAAGAAATTTAAATGAGTCTTGTTGAAGTGATTGACAAATGTAATACAGATGCACTTGTCAATTTTTTGCTTAAATTGTAGTCAGTGATGTAGTTTGCCAAGGTGGGCAATGATGTTATGATTATTTGAAGTCAAAGGTCTACATATTGTGATTTTACATGATCTGCCTAATACCTGGCATTTTAAACCTGCATTTTTTGCTTGGGTACATTGGGATAGGCTTTTCAGTGCACTGGATTAGGTTGTATGTTGTAGTAAAATAGAAATATATTTTGTAAATCCAAAATATTCTAAAATATTCTTACATAATGTAGCATCATTGAAAACAGAACATAATTAGTGAAAATACTACTTTCCCCTGTAGCACAGCAGTTACCACTCATGACTTTTTGGGACTGGCATAGAGAAAATGAAGGGAGGGGCTCTCACATGGAAATGAGTACAAACAGCAAGCAAGGACCACCTTCTCTTCTATCCCGATGCTCTCCATGCTGGCAAGACAAGTGGGAGAGCGCCCAGCAAGATCAACCCACCTTCAGGTAGGTGCTTAGGAGGAAAGAGATGACAAGGGAACACAAGTCTCTACAAGTATTTTGGAGTATAAATACTGTGGGGGAAATAGAGTAGGACATGTAAGAGAGCAACAGGCAGAGCTTGACTGAGCTCCCAAACACTTTCATCAGCACTGCCCCTTCACACTTCCAGCAGCATTCAGCATGCCCAGGCTGCACAACAGACTGAAACAGCGTAGAAATTAGGAGGAAGAAGAGACAAATCTAGCAAAGATGGCACCAAACGCTGTGTTGTCATATTATACCCAAGCTGTTCTGCATTTCTTTGGGTGATCTTAGACTGTTCTGCCTGTTCTCTTTTGCTGAAATGAGGTTTGACTTTCCTGAAATGCAGAAAATATAGCACTTTTTAGCATTACTAAAGCTGTGTCAGATTAAGTCTGATTGTTGTTTAAAACCCCTAATGTCTGTCATTTGATGGACATTACCTTAAGGTTCATCTCAAATGTGCAGGAGCCAATGTGGGGTCATTTCCAGGGAAACTGGGACTGCAGAGGCTTTGTCCTTTTCCAAAATGTAGTGACTGTTCTGTGAGGGTGCTGTACCCAGCAATCCTGGTTTGAGTGGCAAGGTTGGAAGTAGTTCAGTGCACATGAAATCAATAAGCAGAATTGGGGTGAAATGGTCAAGGAACTGCAGTTGATCAAATGGCAATTGACAGAATTTATTACCTGACCATAAAATTTGTCCATAAATAGATATATACAAGGCAAAATCTAGCCTTCTGTTTAATAGTCCTTTGCCATGATTCCCACAAAGCCTGCTTTCCTTCTCCCAGGGCCTCCCTGTCTCTGTGGGTTATCTGAAATTATGGGCTATTTAAGGATCTATTTTCATGTGCCTATGTTTTTGAGGGGCTGCATATTATCTGAGCTTTGTCCAAACATGGAAAAAAAAATACAGTAATTTTGTTTCACTGAATTCAAAGGACATAATTCACTCAGAAGTGGACCACTTTTTCTGTAACCAATGCCATAGTCTTTCTGTCCTTAAAAATATAAAAGATGCATTTTTCTTTCATTTACAAGTGTAAACTAGAAATATTTTCTTCTTTAGTTTAAGGTGGAAAGAGAAAAATTAAAATCCCTTGTTGATTTTCAGGGAAGTTAAGTGGTCAAATTTCATATCAAATTTCATACAGCAAAACAGTGAAATGCAGCCAGCCTGCAAATAACAAAATCTTTTTTTCTCATAGGATTGTCTTCCTTTCTATGAGGTTTTTCTTTCGCCTGATGTCTTAAAGAATGGAGATTTCTCTTACTTCCTCTATTTGCATTTGTGCCTGTTTGCCAGGACCCTTTGATAACTTTGGGCTCACTGAAATTAAACCAGTTTGGACAGAAGGATGGAGGACACAGACATCCTGAGCTCCCACTCAGGGAGCCAGTGAGAAGAGATGAGGGGCAGGCAAGGTGCATTCAGCTGCCCCTCCTTCTGCTCAGCCTTTGCAGTACCAGCACTTGGCAGCAGCTGGGCTTGGCACACCCAGAGTACTGTGCCAGCTGGAGCTACTTCCAATTTCTTGCCCACCTGACAGGCACGGGGATGGGGCACAGTTGGAAGGAGACCAACCATTGCATGAGGTCACTGAAACCGGCATAGTGAGGAAGTGCAGATCCCAAGTGGATGAGGATGCAGGGAGGGAAGGTGCATGAGGATGTGGGTACACAGCCTTAGTTCAGACTCCATTAATTTTACTCTTCAAGAAACAATTTGCAGCTCCTTTGGTCTCTCAGGGAATCACAAGGGAAAGGAAAAGGAAGGCGCGTGTGTTGTTATGTTTCTTATGTTTTTATTCCTTTTATTCCTATGGTGCTAATATATTATTAATACCTCATCTCAAAAAGTTTCATTGTAGGGTAGGGCTGTGAGACTATGTGTGAAAATCTTTGGGACACCCCAAGTTGTTCTGCCTGTTCCTCTTTCCACAGCGATTCCTTTCTAGATCTAGGGGTTTGGATCCACCATGAATCTTGGCTTAGGGGCCTTTTAAAAAACATGAAAACAAGAGCAGCACATGTGAGGAAGTCCTCTTTTTCTGGTGTAATGTGAATAACCACCTTCACCACACAGGGCCCGCAGCACGCCGCTGGTGTAAGAGGCTGGGGTTGGGGAGCATTGTGTCAGTGCAGGGACCATGCTAGCTCTCACAATGTAGAATTTTGCAACTTGTATTTTTATATTTTTTTCTGAGAATATTTTTTAAAATAGTTTTCATAAAAGCCTGTCCTGCTGTGCTATGTTTCAACAAAGTAAATTGCTTCTGTGCTTCTTTAAAGGAAAACTGCAGTAACATACCAGGTGTGCAATCTGGACCAGAAATCTTCAGAAGTCAAGAGCAAAGGACATTTAATCCTGACCAAGCAGACTAAACATTTGGCCTGAGAGCTGGAGAAAATTCAAGATAATAATAACGTGCTCTGCATGTTGCAGTACATCTCCTCTAGCAGTTGGAGTTCAAGAAGGTCACATCAGCCATGAGTGAAAAAAAGAAAGGAAAACACTCAGCAAGATGTATATTGCTCAGAGCATTAATTTTCCCATACCTTCTCCCACAGCAGGGTCACAAGCAATTAAGGGTCCTCATAGTGGGAACACTTCCACTGACATACTTTACTCTCATCCACAATTTTTTTCAAATTTCCTGCTTTGGAGAGGTGGTGTGTTGTGATCCAGCAAAACTCATTTTTATTTGCAAACTACCCTAGAAATTAAATTTTCTCAGACAAAAGGTTGATGTGTTTTTCCCTTCCATGCTTTCATTTTGTATGGGGTGATGTGATCAGCAGCCTTCTATCTATAACTGTCCACTTTTGTCAAGATACAGGAAAAAATACACTCAAAGCCTCTATGTTAATAAAGCAGGGTTTTATGTAAAAGGGATTGAAAAGTGAAAATGAGAACATGTGAGAAATGCCTTCCTGACCCTGAAGAAACAAAGCTGACAGCTTTCACATCAAGATATTTCTTTTAATATTTATATGCTCCTAAATGCTCTTCTGATTTATTTTCTCTTTGCAATTCAAGACAAATATCCAAAATTTTGGAAAAGAAAAAGAGCTGTTGTGTTAGAAGAAATGACAGTGATCATGTCATACATCAGGGTCGAGATGTCTCAGCCATACTCACCTGGGAATCAGAGTGTTTTCCACTTAACATCCAGTTGGAAGATCCCATGCACCATTGTACAGGTCTGCACCGGGGCACACACAGAGTTCCAGGGGATTCCCATGTTCCCCTGCACTCCTGGTTATGGTGACTCTTTTAAAGGCATGGCACAACCTTTGCACCTCTCCTATCTGTTCAGGTTTTTATATCATGCTTGCTGACATGCTGAGTTCTTCTTTGCCCATCTGAAATGCCATTTTATCTATGGGTATTGGGTAGCACAATCTTTCATACGCAGCTGACTGCATTTATTTGTGGCATGACTTAAATGGATGCTCCTGCAAATCTCCATAAAAAAATCACCTGAGCCTATGAGCTGGAATTTGAAGGAAAATAGCAAAATGCACATTTCAGTATTATTTCTTGTTTTTAAATATTCTATTCCAACATCAAATCCAATTTTCTATTTTCTTTTTAAAAAAAGAGAGAAGATTTCATTTTTATGCCACTGCGTTTTTATACTGCTGCATTGATAAAATAAGCATCACTTTTTAAACCAAGTAATTTCTAAATATTCTTTTAAAGTAATTTATATGTGCTTATCTAAATGTGTATTTGTATTTTTAACCCCTCAAATACCTGTTTTCTCATGTGAATTTTCCAAAACAATCACTCATTTTTATTTTCAGCAGGACAGGTCCGTCTGCTGTGTCCTGATGGTGCTCCAGACTCTCTCCTCAGCCTCTGATAAAGCCCACATTTTCTACACTGGTGCCTTGCTTTGCAGTACCCTGGCCCTGCTGCACCTGCCTCTCATTCCACCTCATCCTCCTCTGACTCATGAGGAACCCCTCTTGACACTTTTAGGACCACCAGCAAGGGTGGTCTGTGCCTGGCAGTCCCTAACTGAGGGCAGCAGGGATGCTGCAGATGAGGCTGCAAAAAACACCCCAGATGGAGACAGCTGGAGAAAATCCCTCTTCCTCTTCCACGGGGAGATAGAGAGGATCACCAAATAAACTGATAATAAATCAGTTACATCAGAAGACATCTTGTCTGCAAAATTAATTGTGGGCAGTGCTAGCAGGTAAATAGTTTTCCATTTTGAAGTGTCCTGGGATTTTAGATGTCTGCAGGTAACAGCTTAGCATGAGTGAAAGTTGAAGAACTGAGTTGTGGAGTTGGGGTCCTAGCTTTGTGTCTTTTAAAGAACATGCTTTACATACCAATATGGCGTCTGTAGACATTTAAAATCCTGTAGCAATACAGAACCCTGAAGCTGTGTTTCCTGACAGAATGCTAAGTGCCACTTGGAAAGGGTGAATGTATGAAAGGCTTCCCAAAGTGGAATCCCTGGACAACCACAGGAGTCGCACTTCATGGAGAAATGTCTCGTCTGGTTCATGGGAACATCATTACTTCGTTGTGTTTTGGGACGTTAATGTTGTGTCTTTTCACAGAATCATAGAATAACTCGTTGGAAGGAACTGATAAGGATCATCAAGTCCAACTCCCTGTTTCTCATAGGATTACCTAAAACAAAACCATACAACTAAGTGGCATCCAGATCCATGTTCCTCAAATTCTGTCAGGCTTAGAGGCATGACAACTTCTCCGGGGAAAGGTGACTGACCACCCTCTCAGTTAATACCCTTTTCCTAATGGGCAACCTGAGCTTCCCTTCATGCAGCTTCATTCCATTTCCTTGTGTCTTGTCACTGATCACCATAGGGAGTTCAGGCTCTGCCCCTTTTCTGACACTTTGAGGAAGTTGTAGGTCACCCCTCAGCCTTCCCTTCTGCAAGTCAAATAAACCTCAGACACTCCTCATTAACTCTTGCCCTAAAGACCTTTCACCATCCTGGTTGCCCTCCTCTGCCTCTTAGCTTTATATCTTTTCTTACATTGTGGCACCCAAAGCTGCCCCCAGCACTGGAGGTGAGGCTGCCCCAGCTCAGAGCAGAGCAGGACAATCCCCTCCCCTGCCCAGCTGGCCATGCTGGGCCTGATGCACCCCAGGACACGCTTGGCCCTCCTGGCTGCCAGGGCACTGCTGGCTTATGTTCAACTTTCCAATGACCAGGATCCTCAGAACTCTTCCCACAGGGCTGTTCTCCAGGCTCTTGTCCTCTGATTTGTATGTATAAGGAGGATCACGTGTCCCAGCTGAAGAATCTGTCACTTGCTCTTGTCAAATACGCTTCATATGCTTGGTGACTGCCAGCCCTCTAGTCTTATCTACATCTCTCTGCAGGGCCTCTTTACCCTGGAGAGAGTCCACACCTCCTCCTAGTTTAGTATCATTGGCAAACTTAGTTAATGTACATTCATTTCCTGTGTTCAGATAATTTATAAAAACCTTACAGAGCTCTGGCCCTAAAATGGAGCCCTATGGAACCCCACTGGTGACTGGCTGACAGTCTGGTGTAACCCCATTTACTGTAACATTTCAAGCCCAACCTGTCAGTCAGCTGCTCACCCAATCTATGATGGACTTTTCTAGCTGCATGCAGGATGTTTTGTCCAGAAGGATACTGTGAAACACAGTAAAAAAATCTTTTGATTTCTGATAGTGTTCTTATAAATTTTGATATTCTTTTTTTTTGTCACTTTCAATGACATCAGGATAAAGCACCAGTGAGCCAGCTGAAAGAGAATGACAGGAAATCCAGCAGCTCTAACGGCTCACAACGTCTGTCTGCTTGCCAATGAAATAAACATCCTTAATTATTGTGGCTGTAGAATTAAGATGCAGATGCGGTGCATAACAGCTCCTACAAAGAGATGCATTACACAAATCATTAAAATCACTGAAAAGATTAAACAAGGCAGAGAAAACTGGGACTAACATTTGACTTCAAACAATTTCTCTGTCTTGTTTCTGCCTAATCAGATGATAAATTAATTAAACCTTTAACTCAGGTGTTGCTCGTGCTTTCTGAATTTTTGCCTGCTGCAGGGACTGTGTATGGGTGGAGATGGAGACCTGGGACTGCTCAGCTCGAAGAAGAGGCGTCTCACTGCTGTCTTCAGTCACCTAACAGGAGGCCCTGCCAGACTGTGTGGGCAATGGAGGGGCAGCAGGCACAAGCTGCAGCGCAGGAAATGGATGCGGGGAAGTTTGCAACTGGCCCATGTGAACCAAGAAGAGAGGCTTGGACACAAAGGATAGTGAAGGCTACAAGAGTTATGAAAAGTAATTCTTTGACATTACAAGACAAGTAACTTGTAACACAAAGTTACAAGAGTAATTCTTTTATTCATATGCATCACATGTCCCATTCTAACTGGGGTCCCACAAAATGTGGTTTTATATGCAGTTCTGAAACCTTTCAAGCGCTCAGATACAACATGATTCAATTAATGCATACTTAACACACACATACTACTGGAAAGCAACTGGAATTGTGTGGTGTCATCATCCATTTGCTTCTTTCATGATCTAGACGTCCCTGGAGTTGGTCTCAGAACCTTAGAATCATTATGGTTACACAAGACTTCTAACATCATCAAGTCCAATCACTAACCCAGTACTGCCAGGTCTACCACTGAACCATGTCCTTAAGCAGCACACCTACATATTAGGTTGCGCAGAGAAGTTGTGGGTGCCCCATCCCTGGAGGTGTCTAAGGTCAGGTTGGGTAGGCCTCTGAGAAACCTGGTCTAGCGAAAGCTGTCCATGGTAGGGGGTTTGGCACTAGAAGACGTTTAAGANCTTCTAACATCATCAAGTCCAATCACTAACCCAGTACTGCCAGGTCTACCACTGAACCATGTCCTTAAGCAGCACACCTACATATTAGGTTGCGCAGAGAAGTTGTGGGTGCCCCATCCCTGGAGGTGTCTAAGGTCAGGTTGGGTAGGCCTCTGAGAAACCTGGTCTAGCGAAAGCTGTCCATGGTAGGGGGTTTGGCACTAGAAGACGTTTAAGATCTCTTCCAAGCCAGGCCATTCCATGATTCTGTGTTTTTTGAACACAGCCAGGGATGGTGATTCCACCAGTCCCCCAGACAGCCTCTTACAATACCTGAAAACCCCTTCAGTGAAGAAACTTAGCCTAACATCCAACCTCTGGCACAACTTGAGGCCGTTTCCTCATGTCCTATCACTTATTACCCGGGGGAAGAAACTACATCCATCCCACTACAATTTCCTTTCAGTTAATTGTAAAGAGCAACAAATCCCCCCCGAGCCTCCTTTTCCCCGGGCTAAACACCCCCAGCT